>RJWK010049536.1:0-16582 GCA_004363435.1 Platanista minor | reverse complement strand
GGAGCTAGGCCTTAAAGGTAAGACATTCAAAAACAACTGCATATACAAGGAAAATTGGAAAGTGACTGCACATGCCCAGGGAAAGTCTAGGAAGAGACCAGAGAACAACTTAAGTTTACACCTCAGGTTGATCATTGGCACAGAGGCAGCCTACGAGAATCAGAAAAACAAAAATGATATACAAGGACAATAACATAAACCACTAAACCCTGGGGAAGGAGGAGAATCTGATTTCCAAAGTTACCACATCATTGGATTGAAATGTCCAGTGTTCAACCAAAAATTCAGAAGTCATACAATACAAATAAACAAGAAAGTATGGCCTACTCAAAGGAAAAAAAAAAAATCAACAGAACATATCCCTGAAAAAGACCTAATGGCAGATATATCAGACAAAGACTTTAAAACAACTATCTTAAAGATGCTAAAAGAACTAAAGGAAAATGTGGAGAAAGTCAAGAAAACAATGTATAAACAAAATAAAAATATCAATAAAAAGACAGAAAACCTAAAAAGAAATGAAATTCTGGAGCTGAAAAGCACAATAATTGAAATGAAAAACTCACTAGAGTAATTCAAAGGCAGATCTGACCAGACAGAAGGAAAAAAATCAGTCAACATGAAGACAGGACAATAGAATTATCACGTCTAAAGAACAGAAAGAAAAAAATCAAAGTAAAGTGAACAGAGCCTAAGGGTCCTGTGGGGATACCATCAAGTAGACCAACGTATACACCATGAAAGTCCCAGAAGGAGAAAGAGAAAGGAGCAAAGAGGATATTCGAAGAAATAACAACCAAAAACTTCCCAAATTTGATAATAGACATGAACATAAACATTCAAAAAGCTCAACAAACTCCAGATAAGATGAACTCAAAGACCCACACCAAGACACATAGTCAAACCTTGAAAAGCTGAAGACAGAATCTTGAAAGAGAGGAACGAATTTTCAAGTACAAATAAGATTATCAGCAGATTTCTCATCAGAAACTCTGCAGGCCAGAGGCATGGGGCTGATATATTCAAAGTGCTAAAAGAACAAAAAAAACATCAACCAAGAATCCTAAATCCAGCAAAAACGTCCTTCAAAAGTGAGGCAGAAGTTAACACCTTCCTAGATAAACAAAAGCTGAAGGAGTTTGTGACAACTAGACCTGCCCTACAAAAAATGCTAAAGGAAGTCCAGCAGAGTGGAATAAAAGGACACTAGACAGTACTAAGAAACCACATGAAGAAATAAGTATCTCAGTAAAGACAAATACATGGACAATCATAAAAGCTAGTATTATTGTAACAACAGCTTGTAACTCCACTTTTTGTTCTCTATATGATTTAAGGGTCTAATGCATTTTAAAAATTATTAAAGTGAAAGCTAGTGTCATCTTAACTTTGTTTTGTTTTCTACATAATTTAAGAGACTAATGCATTTAAAATAATTATTGGTTTATAGTTTTGGACATAGACTGTATAAAGGTGTAATTCTGTGATGTCAACACCTGCACCCAGGCAATTGCTGATCTTTTTTCTGTCTTTTATACTTCCATCCTTCCTAGAAATTACAAATAAATGAAACTGTACATTATATAGTCTTCTCTAACTGGTTTCTTCCTCTTAGCATGATTTTCTTTTTAGGTTCATGCGTGTAGATGCATGTATCAGTACTGCATTTCTTTTTATTGCTAAATAGTATTCCATTGTATGGATATACCACATTTATTTTTCTTCTCACCACTTGATGTACATTATTCTACCAGGTGTGTGGTGGTGTACCACTGTGATTTTAGTTTGTATTTTTCTAATGGTTAATGATGTTAAACATCTTTTCATGGACTTATTTGCCATGCATATAACTTCTTTGTAAAAGAGTCTACACCAAATCTTCTATTTTTTTTAATTCGGTTGTTTGGCTCATTTTTTAGCTGTAAGAATTATTTATACATTATAGATTCGAGTCCTTTATTGGACATGTATCTCTGAATACGTTCTGCCATTTGTTATACTGTTTTACAATATTCTTTACGGTGTTTTTAAGAGCAGTTATTTTGCATATATTTTAAATTCACCATAATAGAAATGTTAAATGTGCTTTCAAAGACTAGTGAATAAAGAGAAGAAATAGTCACAACATAATATGAAATTTTAAAAGGTAAAATTCAAACGACATTTCCAATGTGACTAATTATGTAGGGTATATACACTACAAGTATGGATATGTATAAACATACACACATATACACTTGGAAAGGAATGTATTAAAATATTAAAAGTGGTTATTGTGGGATTACAGGAAATTTTTATTCTTTTATTTTTCTTTTTTTATTTTGTAGAAGTTCTTCAGATTCTTACCAATGTTAAGCCACCACTCTCTGAAAATAACTAGAATACACTGCTTAAAGATCACACCAGTTCCTCATTAGCTATACTCAGGACTTCTGAAATAGTCAAGATCCAAGTAACTCTTGAAGGTAAAGGAATAAAGATATGAACATTGTATTTACCAAAAAAATAATAGTATTATTCATACAAGGTATGATTCTGGCTTTAAAGCAAAAGCTTAGATCTCTCCTACACACACATCACTCCAAAACAGCACAGTCCAACAAAGCTTGACAGAAATACAACAGTGATGATGGAAAGGTTCATTCTGTTACCCGATACAGTAGCCACTGACCACGGTACAGTAGTCACTGACCACGGTACAGTAGTGGCTATGGAGCACTGCAAGTGTGGGTAGTGACTATACTGACACTGACGTTGAAATGTGACTGAGAAACTGAGTTTTTAATTTAATTTTAATTCAAGTAGGCACACATGGCTTGTGGCTTCCACACTGGGGAGCACGGCTTTAGGGGGAAAACCACCCAACCAACCAGATTCCTGGCTCTACTGACCATTTTCTTCCTCCTTCCATTCATTCAGTAATTTACAGAAATTCAATATCCTCTCATCTCTGCCTAGACAGTCACCGAATTAACTTCAAAAAAAGATCGTACGTTAAGCTTTTTGTACTTTCCCTTGACGATAAGAACAAATGAAAATTACTGGTTAACGGGATTTGTCCCAAGTTCACAAGAATGGTTCAACGTATGCAAATCACTCAATGTGATACACCACATAAAAAAAAGAAAAGACAAAAAACACGTGATCATCTCAATAGATACAGAAAAGGCATTTGACAAAATTCAACATCTATTCATGATAAAAACTCTTACCAAAATGGGTACAGATGGAACATATCTCAACATAATAAAAGCTATTTATGACAAACCCACAGCCAATATAGTACTTAATGGTGAAAAGCTTAAGGCCTTCCCACTAAAATCTGGAATAAGACAAGGATGCCCACTCTCACCTCTTCTATTCAACACAGAATCGGAAGTCCTAGCCACAGCAATCAGACAAGAAAAAGAAGTAGAACGTATCCAAATTGGAAGGGAAGAGGTAAAACTGTCATTATATGCAGATGACATGATACTATTATATATAGAGAAAACCCTAAAGACTCCACACAAAAACTACTAGAACTGATAAACGAGTTCAGCAAGGAAGCAGGATACAAGATTAACATACAGAAATCGGTTCCATTTCTTTACACTAACAATGAAATATCAGAAAGGGAATGTACAAAAACAGTATCTTTTAAAAATCACACTCCCCAAAATAAAATGCTTAGGAATAAACCTGACCAAGGAGGTGAAAGACATATACACTGAGAACTATAAAACATTAATAAAGTAAACTGAAGATGAATCAAAGAAATGGAAAGATATCCCAGGACCTTGAATTGGAAGAATTAATATTGTTAAAATGGCCATACTACCCAAAGCAATTTACAGATTTAATGGGATCCCTATCAAATTACCCATGATATTTTTCACAGAGCTAGAACAAATAATCCTAAAATTTATATGGAACCATAAAAGACCCAGAGAATTGCCAAAGCAATCCTGAAGAAAAAGAACAAAGCAGGAGGCATAACCCTCCCAGACTTCAGACACTACTACAAAAGCTACAGTAATCAGGGCTTCCCTGGTGGCGCAGTGGTTGAAAGTCCGCCTGCCGATGCGGGGGACACGGGTTCGTGCCCCGGTCCAGGAGGATCCCGCACGCCGCAGCGCAGCTGGGCCCATGAGCCGTGGCCGCTGGGCCTGCGCATCCGGAGCCTGTGCTCCGCAACAGGAGAGGCCACAACAGTGAGAGGCCCGCGTACCACAAAAAAAAAAAAAAAAAAAAAAAAAAAAAAAAAAAAAAAAAAAAAAAAAAAAAAAAAAAGGCTACAGTAATCAAAATGGTGTGGTATTGGCACAAAAACAGACATATGGATCAACAGAACAGAATAGAGAGCGCAGAAATAAACCCACACACCTACAGCCAACTAATCTTTGACAAAGAAGGCAAGAATATACAATGGAAAAAAGAAGAACCTTCAGCCAGTGGTGGGAAAGTTGGACAGCCGCATACACAAAAATAAACTCAAAATGGCTTAAGGACGTAAACATAAGACATGACACCACAAAACTCCTAGAAGAGATCACATGCAAAACATTCTCTGACATAAATCATAGCAATGTTTTCTTAGGTCAGTCTCCTAAGGCAATAGAAATAAAACAGAAATAAAAAATGGGACCTAATCAAACTTACAAGCTTTTGCACAGCAAAGGAAACCATAAACTAAACGAAAAGACAACCTACAGAATGGGAGAAGATGTTTGCAAACTATGTGACCGACAAGGGCTTAATTTCCAAAATATACAAACAGCTCATACAGCTCAACAACAACAACAAAAAAACAACCCAATCGAAAAAGGAGCAGAAGGCCTAAACAGACATTTCTCCAAAGAAGAAATACAGATGGCCAATAAGCACAGAAAAAGATGCTCAATGTCACTGATTATTAGAGAAATGCAAATCAAAACTACAACGAGGTACCACCTCACACCGGTCAGAATGGCCATCATTAAAAAGTCTACAAATAACAAATAATGGAGAGGGTGTGGAGAAAAGGGAACCCTCCTACACTGTTGGTGGGAATGTAAGTTGGTGCAGCGGTTATAGAAAACAGTATGGAGGTTCCACAGAAAACTAACAGAATTACCATATGATCCAGTAATCTCACTCCTGGGCATATATCCAGACAAAACTCTTTTTCAAAAAGATACATGCCCCCTCCCCTATATTCATAGCAGCACTATTCACAATAGCCAAGACATGGAAACAAGCTAAATGTCCACTGACAGATGAATGCACAGATGCAGATTTGCAGCAACTTGGATGCAACTAGAGATTACCATACTAAGTGAAGTAAGTCAGAAAAAGAAAGACAAATACCATATGATATCACTTATATGTGGAATTTAAAATATGACACAAATGAACCTACTTATGAAACAGAAACAGACTCATAAAGAACAGACTTGTGGTTGCCAAGGGGGAGGGAGCTGTGGAGGGATGGAGTGGAAGGGTGGGGTGAGCAGGTGTAAGCTTTTATATACAGGAGGGATAAACAACAAGGTCCTACTCTATAGCACAGGGAACTGTATTCAATATCCTATAATGGAAAAGAACATTTAAAAAAAGAATGTATATATATGCATAACTAAATCACTTTGCAGTACCGCAGAAATTATCACAACACTGTACATCAACTATACTCCAATAAAAATTTTAAAAAAGAGAAGCTCCAGTTACTCAGAGATTTTCGGAGTAAAACCACATTAGCCACGAATATACAGCCTGAGACCAATTTAGTTTTCCTTCTACCTAATTCTTCAGGAGTAACCTGCGTTTCTGATCTGTGCTCTTCAGAGCTGCTCGGTCACCTGCCATCTTTTTTCTAATCTTTATTCTTCCTCTTGAGGAAAAGCAAAAAGAAAGGAGAAGAACTTGACGTAACACAATTTTATCAACTGCCTCTCTAGCAAGTAATGGACTACACTTGCTAAGTAGGATTACTCTAGCAAGTGCACAGGCATTCATAATAAATAATCCTGTCACTCAGGAGCATGAATGTCACAATGATTTTTTTTACTTGCCCGGCTATAAAGCATGTTTTCCCTTTTGCTTAGGTTATTAGGAAGCTAAAAGGCACACTTAGGGCTCACACATAACTAAACCTGTTGTTAATTCTTCCTTATAGCTTATAAACAAGTTTCTTATACACATATTTTTAACCGTTCAGGTTACTTCCTAAAGTTTAGTACTATAACACTTCTCAAAACATTTTTCCAGTAAGAAAACAAAAGTAATAAATACAAATTACTTGAACAGATTTCCTATAAGGTTTCAGAGTACTTTATCCAATAATGTCCAAATTTTTCTGCTCATTTATTCTGTTTTAAGTGATCTCACATACCTTGAATTTTCACCTTCTTGAAAATGATGTGCTCTTAACTGGGATGCCACAAACAAGGATGAAGCTATTGCCAATAACTGGTTTCTCTCACTCTCTGTTAACTGGTGTCCTGAGGGAAATCAATCAATCAGTCAATCAATCACACGCATAATGCTAACATCTATGCTTCTATATTACAGAGTTATTAGTCATTCAAACAAGTATTTTATCAAGCATCTCTTATGGAGCTAGTGTTGTACCAGACACTGGGCTGTGCCAGAGGGAAAGGAGGGAGCAAGACGGTTCAAATAAAACAAAGACCCCTGCTCACTGGAAGTTTATAGTCCAATTTGGGAAAGAAGATATTAAACAGGTGCACAGAACAAAACAATTGCAAATAAGAAAACTACTCACAGAGATCTCTAGGAAAAACTTAGGGCTCCTCATATCTGCTTCTCCTTATCACTCCCCACCCCAAATTTTACTTCTAAGGAGAGAGAGGATAAAATGAGGAAATAGGAGTGTTGCCAGTCAAGGACAGTGGCTGGGCCATGTTTTCTAATGTGAAGGACTAAAAGAAAATAAATACGTGATTCCCTTGCCTCTATACTTACAGTCAGGGTTTGAATCCCAGTCAATCAACCAAGCAACCAATCGATTTCTCTCCCCCTCTTTAATTCACCCTTCTTACCATAATACAGCTGGACCTAGGGGCAGTGGTCTAGCCTGACAAGCCCGGGGAAGACTCCCTGGTCTGGCTGGGTGTGGTGCAGCAGGGAAATCTGCTCTACGTGCATAATAATTCCTCAAGAAGTGTGTGAGTCAAGGCAGAACTGGATACTCCAGGGTCTCCAGGGTCTGCCAGGTCTAACACAACCCCTTGAGTGCTCTGTAATCTCACCACAACTTCTAACACTATTTATTTACCACCATGCTATATACAGATAATAGAGTTTTATTAGATGGTACAGTATAGGCAATTTGAGCGCTGGATCATCAGAACTAAGATGCTACTTGTACAATTCAAAAAAGAAAAAACGATCAGGTAGTTATTTAAGTTTATCGGAAAGAAATGAAGTAATTTCAACACTATGTCTTAAAAAATTATTCAAAACAGAAGTAAGACTAAAAATATTCACAACTAGAATATGAAGACTCTCCAGATCGGCAGCACATTTTTCTACGGAGAGGCGTTCCGTGAAAATGAAAGGCGCAGCGTTTCGTGACACTGAGGGGAAAGGAAAGCCCCAGTAACCCATTCTTCGAGACAAACCTAGGAGCACCATAAACTATAACACCAATGTGGGATGTCTCGTGAGTCTGGGAATTCAGTAACAGAACCCTCAATGGCCTAATAAACCACATTCCTACAGGCTTTGAAAAGTTCCTAATCATCCCCAACACTTAAGCAGTGATGGAAACACTCCATATGCTTCCATAACAAACTACCCTACACGAGGATTACAGAAATTCGGTCTTGTTCTTCTCAAACACATACCGTCTATACAAGAGCGGTTCTCAAAGTATGGCCTGGGGATTACCTTCGGGGGTTCTGCAAGGTCAAAACTAGTTTCATAATAATGCTAAGATGTATTTGCTTTTTCCCCTCTCAGGTTTTCAGGAGTATACTGTGGAGGTTCCCTGATCCAAGAAATATGACCAGTGATGACATCATTACTCTGATGGCAACATATAATGGATTTACTACTGTTACTCTGAAAATGAATTAATAATTATTTTTAAAGTTCCTAAGTTTAAATGTACAATAGAGCAAGTATATAACCACAAAAGCTCTTTGGGGTATAAAGAGGACCAGTGCTTCTCAAACCTCACTGTGCATCAGAATCGCCTGGATTAAAGCACAGATTCCAGAGCTCCACCTGCAGAGAATGACAGGTAGTAAGTCTGAGGTGGGGCCCAGTAATTTGCATTTCCAAGAAGCTCCAGAGTGCTGCTGAAGCCACGCGTCTACAGATCTCACTGTGAACAGAAGCGGTTTAGACTCACGTTTATCAAACTGTGAAATACAAACCACTTAGTAGCCCATGAAACCAGTCCGGTGGGTCGGACCAACTAAACAAGTTATGAGAGCACTTTGCTCACACTATTTTTCACGAGTGTGTGTATCCTAAGTCACGCTGTAAAATATATTTACTACAGTGGTTCACAAAGTTGTCACTTCTCTAGACACATCTGCACATCATGTATCGCCAACAGAAAAAAAGGCAAAACGTGGGAATCCTTTAAACTGTAAGATGCTAAATCCATGTTTCATTTGTCTAACAAATTATTAGATGTACTGACTCAGACAATATTAAGGAGAATCCCAAATAAAATTGAACATCATCACATCTCACAGGCAAAATGATACAACGCATAGCAACTTTAACCCTTTTACTGATACTGGAACAGATTCTCAAATTTCACCAATGGCTAATTCTCAATAAATTCGTCTGATATAAGCATGCTAAAGACTTCTCGTCCTCTACAATTGAACTAAATTTGTTTCGACCATTTTTTAAAGAATCTCAGGTAATTTTAATAGGGAAGTACTGCAAATATCGTCTACTCTATATCCTCCATGCGGTGTGGGTGGTCTCTTCTACTGCAATGTTGGACAGATCGCTATACATGACCTACAGAAACCCTACAACATAGGAAAATGAAAAGTTCTTACAAGGATTTCTAAATCATTAGCCAGTTACTTCTCATACTGAGTTAGACTGTTTCTTTGTGACTTTCACCCATCGATCTGACTTTTCTAACCTAAAGTAACACTGAATAATTCTATTCCCTCTTACACTTGTACATCACCAATCTAGACTGCAGTTACACATCCTGAAACTCGTTAAATAAAAGAACTATTATATCCGGACCACTCCTGGGGTACTCTGGCCATGTCAAAAGGGGGGTATTCAGGTCCAAAAAAGCAATGCATCAGAGATTCTATCATAAGCAAGGACATCTTATCCTTTATATTGTATTTTTTAGATGTAGAGGCTTTGCAGTATGTTTTAATATACAGAAGCCAATTTTCCTCTTTACTTTTCATAATCTTCTTGGCTGTTCTTGGAAATCTATGATTACGTATAAGCTTTTAAATCGCTTATGTAGTAAGCCTCGTGAATCTAACTGGAATTATATAAAATCTGTGTATTAATCTGGGAAAAACTGGCACTCATATATACTGAGTCCCCCCAAAAAATAACTGATTTTTCCCCCATGTTTTCAGATTGTGTTTCTCGTTCCTTGACAAGGTTTTATAGTTGTCTCCATATAGGTTCTATGTCTTTCCTATTAAATTTTCTCTACAGTCTTACAAGATATTACAGTTAATAAGAAAAGGTTTGGTTTTTTCCATTTTCATTTCAAGCTAGCTTTCACACAAAAAAAAGAGTCACTGACTTGGCATACTTTTCTTGTTGCATTCAGCCACCTTGCCAAATTTGCTTATTAAGTCTAGAAATTTTTAGTAGGTTCTGGGTTTTCTAGGAATATAATCATATCTGGGGGAAAAAAAAAGACTTTGTCTCTTCTTTTAAAAATATTTACACTAACTACTTCCTTTTTTTCCTTTTTTATCCTCTAAAACAATATTTAATAATAATGGTAATTTTATAGTAGACCTCATTTTTTTCCTGATTTTAAGGGAAATGATTTTAGCATTTCATCATGCAAAATGAAGCTTTTTATTAGTTTTCAGTAAGTAGCCTTTTAATCAGTTTATTTTTTTTTTCATCTTTATTGGAGTATAATTGCTTTACAATAGTTTCTGCTTTATAACAAAGTGAATCAGCTATACATATACATATGTTCCCGTATCTCCTCCCTCTTGCGTCTCCCTCCCGCCCTCCCCTTCCCACCCCTCCAGGTGGTCACAAAGCACCGAGCTTCTCCCTGTGCTATGCGGCTGCTTCCCACTAGCTATCTATTTTACGTTTGGTAATGTACATATGTTCATGCCACTCTCTCACTTTGTCCCAGCTTACCCCTCCCCCTCCCCGTATCCTCAACTTTTTGTTTTATTAGAAATGGGCTATTAGAAAAGAGTTTCATTAGAAATGGCTACTGAATTTTTATCAAATACCTTTCTAACATTGATTTTTTGTATAAGCCATCAGGAGTTTTGATTTTATTTTAACTGCAGTGGATACCCATTAACAGAGGTGGGTTTTTTTTTTTTTAAACTTTGAGGTATAATTTGCATATAATAAATGTATCCATTTTAAGTGTACAGTTCAGTGAATTCTGACAAATGTACATGCCCACATAAACACCACAACCTATACAGAATTTTCCATCACCCTAAAACGTTCCGTCGCACCTCTTCCCAGTCAAAATCCCTGTCTCTGCTTTCCCTCTGTGGCCCCAGGTTACCAGATCCTTTTCTAGTTTCATAAAAATGGAGTCAGATAGTAAGTGTTCCCTTGTGTCTGACTTCTTTTGCACATAATGTTTATGGGATTCATCCATGCTGTTGAATGACTCTGTAGTCCGTACCATGTTAATGCTGAGTAGTACTCCACTGCATGGGTGTACCGCAGTTTGTTTAGCCGTTCACTCACTGAGGGCTTCCAAAGTAAGGGAGAAGGTTTGATTTGGTTCTAAAAGTTAACCTCAGCTGCTGAATGCGAAGAAATTGGAATGTGCAATGGGAGCAGTAAGGAGGCCAATGAAGAGGCTCTTCTGAGTCCAGGCAAAAGTACGGCAGCCCAGGCTAGCTTGGTGCTGAGTCAGTCACTCTTGCATTCAATTTCTGCTCTAGGCGAATAAGTTGAGGCGAGCGCACTTCGTTCATGTTTCTGAGCAGGTTCTCACCTGTAAAACACTGCAGAGTTGCTAGGAGGGGAGCTGAGAATGCACGCTGCCTGCTAACTCACTGGAATGTAAGTCCCATGAGGGCAGCAAGTTCTTTTGCTGACTGATAAATCCTAAGCATCTAGAAGTTTGGGACCTAAATGAGGGTACTTAAATTCTTCCTGTCCTGTTGTCAAATGTGAATGTAAACTAAGAGAGCTGTACAATTCGACACCTGTTTTTCACCTCTCTGCCAACCCTGGTTGGGAAGACTCTCACAGGCATGACTCTGGGAGTCTGTAGGAGGCAGAAGAGGCTGAGAACCTCCAGCCTTGCACACACAACAGATGCAGCCCCAAGCGCTCTCGCAGCTGAGGTCTTCAACAGGTGAAGGTCTATGGTTTCTCCAACCCACCTCTTGACCTTGAGAGCGTTAAAGCTTAAAACCCCCTCTGCAATGTCAGCGAGTCAGGGAGCAGGGGCTCTCTGGTGAAGACATGGCTGGAAAAAGGT
The DNA here is from genome assembly GCA_004363435.1 of Platanista minor. Taxonomy (NCBI): domain Eukaryota; kingdom Metazoa; phylum Chordata; class Mammalia; order Artiodactyla; family Platanistidae; genus Platanista; species Platanista minor. The sequence goes on along the minus strand of RJWK010049536.1, from coordinate 4,941 downwards.
ACGTCTCTTGGCTTTAGAAAGCCTTTGGCTTTTTAAAAATAATTTTACCTCTAGAGCTTAGACTACTGCCTTTGATGTAGTGGGTTCAGCAAATATTTGCAACTGAAAGGAGAAAAACTTCTTCCTCACAATTAACACTCACCTTTCTTAACCTTTCGGGGGGATAATTTCAAACAAAGCCCGAAGCCCTAAACGATGTCTATGGTCTCCACTCCAGTGGTTACTGAAGGTCAACCCCCTGTGGGAAATGCCTCTGTAAACCTCATGCTATTACCCACCCTCATTTGCATGACCCAGTTTCTCAGAAGTCAGATCTGTGTTCTCCTAAGTGGTTTTAGTCCTACTGTCTATTTTGAATACTCATTTGGTGGTTCCTTTTAAATCTAGTGTAGTATGAAACATTTTTGATAGGTGTCCTCATACTGATCCATGCATGTTCTCTCTTTGTGGGATGCAGCTTTGTGGACCATTGGCTTCATGGGTAGGGTAATCTGGTGGGATCATTTTGTTAGGGCAATCTTTGGGTAATCTCTCTAAGGGCTGCTTAGATTTCTCAGAGAAAGTTATTCTACTATTGTGCCTGTGCCTGTCTGCCTGCCAGCACTCTCGGAACCAAGTGGAGAACAGGGCTGGGAGCAGAAGGTGTCACCACATTATGTCCATATTCACTTGATCCTCTGCCAACTCTGCCTGGTGTCGCTCAGTACAAAGACTGTTTTGTTCTCTACAGGGAAGAACCTCCAAGCTTTTGCCAGAGTGGAGGAGACAGTGTCACCCTGCTTTGAAGAATGAGGGAGGTGATATGGAGAAAATCTTCCAGAGATTTTAGACCAATATTCCCTCCTTTGGGAGTTTTCCAAGTTACTGGAACTAATAATTACTGAGACTTCTGAAGGGTTCCACAGTGACAAAGAGCTACTTCTCAGTTTTTCATATTGTCAGCTTAGGATTCAACATTTTTAGGTTGCTCAGTCAGTTAAGAATCACCCTTCAGCTTTACATTTTCTAAAATCATCTCTCTTTTTTCCTTGTGGGCTTGTGTCTTTAAAAAACTCAATTTAGGGGGGTTTGAGATGAGGAAAAAGGTGTATATTTAAGCTATCATCTTAACCACAAATTGGTTATTTTCTTCAGTAAGTTCCTCAAAAAGGGTATATGTGACAGTACATCTCTGAACTTTTATTTTAAAATCTCTCTTTTCACGTTGACACATGAGGGATATCTTAGTTGGGTATAGTACTCTTGGAACAAGTTCTTTCCCATGGAACAGATACTCAGTTTAAGGTTTTCTAATCTCCAGTTTATAGAGCCCGAAGATGATTTCATTCTACATTCTCTGCATATAACTTTTTTCTTTCTAGAAGCTTTAAAAACTTTTCTGTTCTTGATAAGCCTAGAATAGTTACTCTTTTTCATTAATCCTGTCCGAAACTCAGTGAGTCTTTCCAACAACATCTCAAGTCTTTCTTAAGAACAGTGGAAAAAAAAAAAAAAAAAAACTCCCTTATTATTTCTTTTAAAATTAACCTTTCCTTGTCAATTTTATTTCATGAAACTCTTACTATTTTACAAATACAATCTCTTGGCACTTCTCTCTACATCTCTCATCATTTCGCACATTTCATTCTCTCTACCTTTCTGCTACATATTTTGAGATACTTCTTCCATGTATTTTTTTGGGGTCACCATAATTTTGTTCTTAGCAGTCCTTTCACTTTGCTGAAACGTTTCATTTCTAAAGCTCACAGTTTTTTGTACTCCTCTAATACCTTTAAGTGTTCTCACAATTTTTCAGTCAGCGCAGTCATCTGCCTCCCATACCTGCAGGTCTAAAACTGAGTACTTCCTGTCTTCAGGGATTCTTCTAGGTCTCCCTCCCTAGATAGGTAATCTTCTTCCTTTGTATGCAAATGACTCTGTTTGCTCCCAATAGTCAGGTCAAAGTATAGGCAGTGGTTTGCTGGTAAATGTTTAATAACCAATTGGGGTGTGAAGGAAGAAGTGCGGTAGTGTGCAGCATTTGCCAATTTCCTTACTGTAAGTACTTTCTCCAAGGCTGATTTCAAACCATCAACATCACATCAAAGAAGATGGATTAGGAAGAGATACACGCAGTGGCACTCCTGAGGCAGTGTGACAGCCCCTGCACCTTGGAGAGGTGTTGCAATAGTCTACACCACCTCGTCCTTGAAGCCATTCTTGATTCCCCAAATTGCAACTAGTTTCTTTTTTCTCCGTTCCCAGACACTTTGCTCATATCTTCACCTTAGCACTTCTTTTATTCTGTCCTGTAGTGTAGTTAGTTCTTTACCTGTTTATTTCCCTAATGATATAACCACTTTAAGGACAGGGAAAATATATTATTTCTCTTTGATCTTCTTCTAGAGTCTACACCGATTATTTGTTGAATGATTTTAATGACTGAATTTTTAAAGGCAACACTTCAGTCACATATTTACCACTTTTAAAGGTACAGAAATACTTGACTAAATTCAAAGGGAAAAAAATAAAGAGAAGTGTAATTAATAGTAGACTTCTTGTGCTAAATCAAAGTTGTCTAAACATTCCACAACGAAGAGAAAGGGCAGCAGAGAAATACGTCCAAAATGTCCATTCTAGGCTAACTGAAATTATACTTCTTAAAATATCTTCTTCTTCAATTTTCCCTTTATTTCAAAATCAAGATACCTACTTCTCCATTTTCCATTTATTTTCAGAATCAAAGGAAAATACCTTTTCAACATCAGCATCTAATAAGTTGACATGAAGAACAAATTCCTGTGTATTCTATTTTTAAAGTTTAGACACAATCGTTTCAAAGTTCAGTCTAAGAGACTTTAGTAACACTGTCCTAGTCTACAAATAAACTTGGGACAATATACATATATAATAAAAAAATTTAATGCAGTCATAAAAACAGGCACTTGCCTATGAATAGTGTCTAGGATAGCTGGACAGATGGGAAGCAGATGGGTAATCCCAAAGGGGCAAAATGACTCAGCCTCAAACATATGGATAAGATCCTGGATTAACTTCAGTTGCCACTTCCTGCTGTCTCTTTCAGGCACATATATCAAACAATCAAAGATGATACAGTTTAATATATCTAAGACATACTCTGGGGAAAAATCGGGAAGGAGAAATACAGTAATCTGAAGAAGAAGAACAAGAGGTAGTAGCCACTCAGAGAAGAAAGAACTGACATGAAAATAATATGAAGGAATAAAATAAGCAGTAGACATTAAGAATGGCAAATATAGGTGTGTACTTTTAAATTGTCATATCGTACATATTGTACAGACAATATGACACATACAGCATACTCTGAAAACTTCTGTGGTTTATGAATTTGAATCCTAGCACAATTGAATGAGTACTGAAACAGAAGCTGAAACCACTAACTTAAACACTAAGCTTAATTTCTGGCTTTATTATATTACTGGTCACTTAGCCTTATCAGTCTTTCTGGGCTTTGGTTTCCTCACATGTAAAATGAAGGGTGAGACTAAAAATTGCTAAAGGCCTTCTAACAACTTATAACAATTTAAAAATTGTTATGCCTGAGAAACAGAATTATGGTGCCTGTGCTGATAACTGCCTGCCAAAAAAAGAAATGTAATATTTAAGTTTATTACAGCAAACTACAATATTCGGTTTTAAGACAATTTCTGAGCTCTCTTGAGAATTTGGAACATTTTCATTTGCTGCTAAATGTATATAGCACATAGTACCCAACTCCAATTAGAAATTTTAAATGCTCCATTTTCTTTTCCATGGTAATGGGATATAATACCAAATATGCATAAACACATGTATAAATGTGTGTATGTATATATAAATACCCAAGCACACATACAATATGTGTGTCCTAAAGGTTCCCTTAAGTTTTGACCTGTTGTCTCCTTCTGCCTACTGTTTCATGTAAGCCAGGCAGACACAAAAGCACATGGAAATCTGAGTCCACTTCACAACTGACAATAATTTTTAATTAAAACTTTGGAAAGGACAAGAAGCCAAAACGTTAGGATCAAAATAAAACCAGGGCTTCCCTGGTGGCGCAGTGGTTGAGAGTCCGCCTGCCGATGCAGGGGACACGGGTTCGTGCCCCGGTCCGGGAGGATCCCATGTGCCGCGGAGCGGCTGGGCCCGTGAGCCATGGCTGCTGAGCCTGCGCGTCCGGAGCCTGTGCTCCGCAACGGGAGAGGCCGCAACAGTGAGAGGCCCGCATACCGAAAAATAAACAAATAAATAAATAAAAATAAAATAAAATAAAACCAATTTGTAATCTGGCCACATGTACAGTTAAGTAAAAATAGTCAAGGTAATACCTTCTCACCCATACTATGAACAAGATTCTTTTCCCCTTACTAAAAACCATTGAATTGTACACTTTGAATTGTATGGTATGTGAATCATATCTCAGTAAAGCCATGATAAAAATAAAAAGAATCATCTAAATCAAAAAAAGATTCTTTTCCTTAATTCAACAAATATTTATTTAATGTCTGGTTTAGTTGCTAGTGAAACAATAAAAAGCAATAACATTAAGTGGTTCCTGGCTTCATGCAACCAACAGATATTAATGAAATAATCACACAAGAACAAAAGTGCAATCATGTTAAGGTTGCAATTTATATTTTTAAAAATTCAAAAGTTCAGGAAAAAGAACCTGATGATTCATTAGTCTCTGTTTTAAGTTCCGAAATAAAACACATTCTTTATTTTTCTTGGTACTAATGATAAAGCCCTGTAACACTAAAGTTGTGAAAGAACAATCAGATCAGTAATCTCCAGTTATTCTTATGAAAACTCTGTATTATAAATTCTGATGTAATAAGTTGCTTTGTAGATGTATTCAATGAAGCTGACCTGAATCTATATACAGCTCCTAAGCTGAAGGAGTCGTTTTATATACTAAAACACTTTTTTTTTTTTTTTTTT
>RJWK010049535.1:0-16584 GCA_004363435.1 Platanista minor | reverse complement strand
GGCTGGTGAGTGCTGGTTGGCACCAATCCTCTGTGCAGGAATCTCTCCGCTTTGCCCTCTGCACCCCTATTGCTGCACTCTCCTCCATGGCTTCCAAGCTTCACCTTCCCTCCTGTCTCCACCAGTGAAGGGGCTCCCTAGTGTGTGGAAACTTTTCCTCCTTCACAGCTCCCTCCCAGAGGTGCAGGCCCCATCCTTATTCTTTTGTCTCTGTTTTATCTTTTGCCCTACCCAGGTACGTGGGGAGTTTCTTGCCTTTTTGGAAGTCTGAGGTTTTCTGGCAGCCTTCCGTAGGTATTCTGTAGGAGTTGTTCCACATGTAGATATATTTCTGATGTATTTTTGGGATGGAAGTTGATCTCCACATCTTACTCTTCTGCCATCTTGCAGGTCTCCCCCAGAAGAGATTTTTTTTAGAATTGGAACTATGTCTTTCTTATTCTTGGTTAGATTTACCTGTGAAACCGTGTGGACCTTGAGTTTTCTTTCTGGGAAAGTCTTGAACTATTCTTGCATTTTTTAAATAGAAGAGACCTATTCAGCCTATCTATTTCTTTTTTTCTTGATCAGAAGATCCTTTTATTTTCTTGGAAAGATAATCTGTGCCAAATCAACCACCACACAAGCCCTTTTCTGCAAGGGAATTTAACCAAAGAGCACATGGAAACTGGGCATCTCACAAAAATGGATCAGGTAGCACAGGCCACGTTTGTGGTTTTTCTTTTTCTTTTTTCTTTTTTCTTTTTCTGATAGCATTTCACACATTAAGAAAAAAGCAGAACAGTCTTTATTTTAAAATCTATTTTATTCTGATAGAAATATTGCTACTCTTTCTTTTGATTTCCATTTGCATTGAATACCTTTTTCTATCCCCTTACTTTCAGTCTGTGTGTCTCCAAACCTGAAGTGAGTCTCTTGTAGGCAGCATATATGCAGGTGTTTTTTTGCTTCTATTCAGCCACTCTGTGTCTTTTGGTTGGCGCATTTATTTCATTTACATTTAAGGTAATTAGTGATATATGTGTTTTCATTGTCATTTTGTTAATTGTTTGTTTCTGTAGGTCTTTTTTTCCCTTCTTTTCTCTCTTCTATTGTCATTTGATGACTACTTTAGTGCTATGTATCTTTGGATCCTTTTCTTTTCTTTCTTTCTTTATTCAAATTTAAGTATAGTTGCTATACAATATTACAGGTGTACAATGTAGTGATTCACAATTTTTAAAGTTTATACTCCATTTATAGTTATTATAAAATATTGCAATATTCCCCATGTCGTACAATATATTCTTATAGTTTATTTCATACCTAATTGTTTGTAACTATTCTCTACTCCTATACTGCCCCTCACCCCTTACCTCTCCTCACTGGTAACACTAGTTTGTTCTTTATATCTGTTATTCTGCCTCTTTTTTGTCTTATTCACTAGTTTGTTGTATTTTTTAGATTCCACATATAAGTGATATCATACAGTATTTGTCTTTCTCTATCTGACTTATTTCACTTAGCATATTGCCCTCTAAGCCCACCCATGTTGCTGTAAATGGGAAAATTTCATTCATTTTTTATGGCTGAGTAGTATTCCATTATGTGCATATGTGTGTGTGTGTGTGTGTGTGTGTATACACCACATCTTCTTTATCCGTCCATCAGTAGATTAGACACTTAAGTTGCTTCCATGCTTTGACAATAGTAAATAATGCTGCTATGAACATTGGGGTGCAGGTATCTTTTCAAATTAGTGTTTTTGCTTTATTCACTTATATATACAGTAGTGGAATTGCTGGGTCTTATGGTATTTCTATTTTTAGATTTTTGATAAACTTCCATACTGTTTTCCACAGTGACTCCACCAATTTACATTCCCACCAACAGTGTATGAGAGTTCCCTTTTATCCACGTCCTCACCAGTATTTGTTATTTGTGTTCTTTTGATGATAGCCATTCTGACAGGTGTGACATGATATCTCACTGTGGTTTTGATTTGCATTTCCCTGATTATTAACAATGTTGAACATCTTTTCATGTGCCTGTTGGCTATCTGCAAGTCCTCTTTAGAAAAATGTCTATTCAGTTCTTCTGCCCATTTTTTAATTGGGTTATTTGGGGTTTTTTTATGTTGAGTTGTATGAACTGTTTATATATGTTGGGTATTAATCCATTATAGGTTATATCAGTTGCAAATATTTTCTTCCATTCAGTAAGTTGTCTTTTCATTTTCTCGATGCTTTTCTTTGCTATGCAAATGTTTTTAAGTTGAAGTAGGTCCTATTTGTTTATTTTTGCTTTTGTTTCCTTTACTTTAGGTGGCAGTTCCAAGAAAATGTTGCTGTGATTTATGTCAAAGCATGTGCTGCCTATGTTTTCCTCTAGAAGTTTTGTAGTATCAGTCTTAGATTTAGGTCTTTAATCCTTTTTTGAGTTTATTTTTCTGTATGTTGTTAGAGAATGTTCTAATATCATTTTTTTTTAACACATAGCTGTCCAGTTTTCCCAGCACCACTTATTGAAGAGACAGTCTTTTCTCCACTGTATATTCCTGCCTCCTTTGTTGTAGATCAACTGACCATAAGTGCATGGGTTTATTTCTGGGCTTTCTATCCTGTTCTATTGATCTATGTGTCTATTTTTGTGCCAGTTCCATATAGTCTTGATGACTATAGCTTTGTAGTATAGTCTGATGTCAGGGAGCTTGATTCCTCCAGCTCAGTTCTTCTTTCTCAAGATTGTTTTGGCCTTTTGAGATCTTTTGTGCTTCCATACAAATTAAAAAAAAAAAAATTTTGTTCTACTTCTGTGAAAAATGCCAGTGGTAATTTGATAGGGATTGCATTGAAGCTGTAGATTACCTTGGTTAGTATGGTCATTTTAACAATATTGAGCCTTTCAATCCAAGAACATAGTGTATCTTTCCATCTATTTGTGTCATCTTCAATTTCTTTCATCAGTGTCTTACTGTTTTCACAGTGCCGGTCTTTTGCCTCTTTAGCTAGGTTTATTCCTAAGTTTTTTATTCTTTTTGATGTGATGGTAAATGGGATGTTTCCTTAATTTCTCTTTCTAATAGTTTGTTTTTAAAGTATAGAAATGCAACAGATTTCTGTATATTAATTTTGTATCCTGTAGCTTTACAAAATTCATAGATGATCTATAGTAATTTTCTGGTGGAATCTTTAGTATTTTCTATGTATAGTATCATGTCATTTGCAAACACTGACAGTTTTACCTATGGTTTTCCAATTTGGATTCCTCTTATTTCTTTTTCTTCTTGGATTTCTGTGGTTAGGACTTCCAAAACTATGTTGAATAAAAGTGGTGACAGTGGGCATCCTTGCCTTGTTCCTGATCTTAGAAGGAATGCTTTTCATCATTCAGTATGTTAGCTGTGGGTTTGTCATATATGGCCTTTATTATGTTGAGGAATGTTCCCTCTATGCCCACTTTCTGGAGAGTTTTTAACATAAATGGATGTTGAATTTTATCAGTTTTTTTCTGCATCTATTGAGTGAGCATATGGTTTCTATCCTTCAATTTGTTAATGTGTTGTATCATATTGATTGATTTGCAGATATTGAAAAATCTTGCATCCCTGGGATAAATCCCACTTGATCATGGTGTATGATCCTTTTAGTGTATTGTTGGATTCAGCTTGCTTGTATTTGGTTGAGGAAGGTACCTATTTCTTTATACCACTTACATAATATACAACACTTAGACTAATATAATTTCACATCTTCTTTCCCAGCTTTTATTCTATTGTTGTCATATATAATATTTTGTTTGTGCATATATTATAAACCACAATCCACACTGCTATTCTTTTTGTTCAATGCTTGTCTTTTAGAGATTTATATAATAAGAAATATAGTATGTGTACTTACCTAGGCAGTTCACATTTCTGGTGCTATGTATTTTTTTGTTTTGATTCATATTTTCATCTGATATAATTTTACTTCTGCCTGAAGAAATTTCTCTAACATTTCTTATAATATGGGTCTTTAGGTAGTGAATTATTTCAGCTTTTATATGTCTGAAAACTATTTCTCCTATGACTTTTTAAGTATATTTTTACTGGGATAGACTTTTAGGTAGTTAAATTATTCTTTCAATACTTGAGAAATGTTACTCCACTTTCACTTACATTGTTTCTGGCAAAAAATCTGCTAATTTTTAAATTTTTTCCCTCTCTTTGTAAAATGTGTTTTACTCTGGTTGCCTGTACGTTATTCTCATTATGACTGGTTTTGAGCAATTTAATTGTGGTGTATTTTGGTGTAGTTTATTTTCGGTTTTTTGTGAGTAGGGTTTATGCTTCTTATGCCTGGGTTATTGGATCTGTATGTTTATAATTTTTATCAAATTTTAAAATAATCAAATAATTCTTTTTTCATTCAAATATTTTTCCTACTCCTTTTCATTCCTTCAGGAACTCTAATTATGTATACATTAGATAGTTTGAAGTTTTACCATAGCTTATTAATATTCTTTTTACTTTTTTACATTTCGCTTTCAATCTTCTCCTAATGTTGGAAGGTTTCTATTTCTATTTATTAAGATTCACTAAAGTTTTCTTCTGCAGTATTTTAATTGCTGTTAATTTCATTCAGTATATCATGTGAAATTTTGAAATTCATACTTTAAAAAATAGAAATAAATAGAAGTGTTATCAAGGAAGTCCAAACAACCTAATGAAAGATCAGCAAATCATATCTTACTAAGGGAAGTTGAAGTAAGTGGAGACCATTATCTTAAATAACTAGAAGAAAATTTAGAGTACTTATTTTTAGATATTAGAATAAAATTTGGAATAATGCTTCACAAAGGAAACTTTTAACATAGAGAAAATTTAGTATAGAATGAGTTATTTTTTAAGATAATGTTTCCTATCATCAGAAATTTTAAAGTATAGTCTGCTGAGATGTATATAAGGTAGAAATTTGTATTATATTAATTTTATTTTTACAGTCTATATTTAAAACTCCTATACATATATTTCTCTCTTTTTTGAATTTTATTTTCTTTATTTTTTTATACAGAAGGTTCTTATTACTCATCCATTTTATATACATCAGTGTATACATGTCAATCCCAATCTCCCAATTTATCACACCACCACTACCACCCGCCACTGTTTTCCCTGCTTGGTGTCCACATGTTTGTTCTCTACATCTGTGTCTCAATTTCTGCCCTGCAAACCGGTTCATCTGTACCATTTTTCTAGGTTCCACATATATGCGTTAATATGTGATATTTGTTTTTCTCTTTCTGACTTACTTCACTCTGTATGACAGTCTCTAGATTCATCCACATCTCTACAAATCACCCAATTTTGTTCCTTTTTATGGCTAAGTAATATTCCATTGTATATATGTACCACTTCTTCTTTAACCATTTGTCTGTCGATGGGCATTTAAGTTGCTTCTGTGACCTGGCTATTGTAAATAGTGCTGCAAAGAACATTGGGGTGCATGTGTCTTTTTGAATTATGGTTTTCTCTGGGTATATGCCCAGTAGTGGGATTGCTGGGTCATATGATAATTCTATTTTTAGTTTTTTAAGGAACTTCCATACTGTTCTCCATAGTGTCTGTATCAATTTACATTCCCACCAACAGTATAAGAGGGTTCCCTTTTCTCCACAACCTCTCCAGCATTTGTTGTTTGTAGATTTTCTGATGATGCCCATTCTAACTGGTGTGAGGTGATGCCTCATTGTAGTTTTGATTTGCAATTCTCTAATAATTAGATGTTGAGCGGATTTTCATGTGTTTCTTGGCCATCTATATGTCCTATTAGGAGAAATGCCTATTTAGGTCTTCTGCCCATTTTTGGATTGGGTTGTTTGATTTTTTAATATTGAGCTACATGAGTTGTTTATATATTTTGGAAATTAATCCTTTGTCCATTGATTCGTTTTCAAATATATTTTCACATGGTGAGGGTTGTCTTTTTGTCATGTTTGCCATTCCCTTTGCTTTGCAAAAGCTTTTAAATTTCATTAGGTCCCATTTGTTTCTTTTTGTTTTTATTTCCATTACTCTAGGAGGTGGATCAAAAAAGAAGTTGCTGTGATTTATGTCATAGAGGGATCTGCCTAAGTTTTCCTCTAAGAATTTTATGGTGTCCGGTCTTATGTTTAGGTCTCTAATCCATTTTGAGTTTTTTTGTGTATGGTGTTAGGGAGTGTTCTAATTTCATTCTTTTACATATAGCTGCCCAGTTTTCCCAGCACCACTTACTGAAGACACTGTCTTTTCTCCATTGTGTATCCTTGCCTCCTTTGTCATAGATTAGTTGACCATAGGTGCTGTTTGACCATTGTTAACCATTGATCTATATTTCTTATTTCTGTTTTTGTGCCAGTACCATATTGTCTTGATTACTGTAGCTTTGTAGTATAGTCTGAAGTCAGGGAGTCTAATTCCTCCAGCTCCGTTTTTTTCCCTCAAGACACCTTTGCTATTCAGGGTCTTTTGTATCTCCATACAAATTTTAAGATTTTTTTTTGTTCTAGTTCTGTAAAAAATGACATTGGTACTTTGATAGGGATTGCACTGAATCTGTAGATTGCTTTGGGTAGTATAGTCATTTTCACAATATTGATTCTTCCAATCCAAGAACATGGTATATCTTTCCATCTGTTGGTATCATCTTTTTTTTTTTTTCAACGGTGTCTTATAGTTTTCTGCATACAGGTATTTTGTTTCCCTAGGTAGGTATTTTATTCTTTTCTTGCAATGGTAAATGGAAGTGTTTCCTTAATTTCTCCTTCATATTTTTCATCATTAATGTATAGGAATGCAAGAGTTTTCTGTACATTAATTTTGGATCCTGCAACTTTACAAAGTTCACTGATTAGCTCTAGTAGTTTTCTGGTGGCATCTTTAGGATTCTCTATGTATAGTATCATGACATCTGCAAAGAGTGACAGTTTTACTTCTTCTTTTCCAATTTGTATTCCTTTTATTTCTTTTTTTTCTCTGATTTCCATGGCTAGGACTTCCAAAACTATGTTGAATAATAGTGGTGAGAGTGGACATCCTTGTCTTGCTCCTCACCTTAGAGGAAATTCTTTCAGTTTTTCACCATTGAGAATGATGTTTTCTGTGGGTTTGTCATATATGGCCTTTATTATGTTGAGGTAGGTTCCCTCTATGCCCACTTTTTGGAGAGTTTTTATCATAAATCATTGTTGAATTTTGTCAAAAGCTTTTTCTGCATCTGTTGAGATGATCATATGGTTTTTATTTTTCAACTTGTTAATATGGTGTATCACATTGATTTGCGTATGTGGAAGAATCCTTGCATCACTGGGATAAAACCACTTGATCATGGTGTATGATCCTTTTAATGTGTTGTTAGATTCTGTTTACTAGTATTTTGTTGAGGATTTTTGCATCTATATTCATCAGTGATATTGGTCTGTAACTTTCTTTTTTTGTAGTATCCTTGTCTCGTTTAGGTGTCAGGCTGATGTCTGATGGTGGCCTCAGAGAATGAATTTGGGAGTTTTCCTTCCTCTGAAATTTTTTGGAAGAGTTTGAGAAGGATGGGTGTTAGCTCTTCTCTAAATGTTTCATAGAATTCACCTGTGAAGCTATCTGGTCCTAGACTTTTGTTTATTGGAAGATGTTTAATCACAGTTTCAATTTCATTACTTGAGATGGCTCTGTTCATATTTTATATTTTTTCCTGGTTCAGTCTTGGGAGGTTACACCTTTCTAACAATTTTTCCATTTCTTCCATGTTGTCCATTTTATTGGCATAGAGTTGCTTGTGGTAAACTCTTAGAATGCTCTGTATTTCTGTGGTGTCTGTTGTAACTTCTCCTTTTTCATTTCTAATTTTATTGATTTGAGTCCTCTCCCTCTTTTTTCTTGATGAGTCTGGATAATGGTTATCATTTTTGTTTACCTTCTCAAAGAACCAGCTCTTTTAATGATCTTTGCTATTGTTTTCTTTGTTTCTATTTCATTTATTTCTGCTCTGATCTTTATGTTTTCTGCTAACATTGGGGTTTGTTTGTCCTTCTTGGTCTAGTTCCTTTACGTGTAAAGTTAGATTGTTTATTTGAGATTTTTCTTCTTTCTTGAGGTAGGCTTGTATAGCTATAAACTTCCCTCTTAGACCTGCTTTTGCTGCATCCTATAGGTTTTGGATAGTCATGTTTTCATTGTCATTTTCTCTAGGTATTTTTTGATTGCCTCTTTGATTTCTTCAGTGATGTCTTGGTTATTTAGTAACTTTTGGTTTAACCTCCATGTTTTTCTGTTTTTTACGTTTTTTTCCTGTAGTTGATTTCTAATCTCATAGCGTTGTGGTCAGAGAAGATGCTTGATATGATTTCAATTTTCTTAAATTTAATGAGGCTTGATCTGTGACCCAAGATGTGATCTATCCTGGAGAATGTTCCTTGCGCACTTGAGAAGAAAGTGTAATCTACTGTTTCTGGATGGAATGTCCTATAAATATCAGTTAAAGGTATCTGGTCTATTGTGTCATTTAAACCTTGTGTTTCCTTCTTAATTTTCTGTTTGGATGATCTGTCCACTGGTGTAAGTGAGGTGTTAAAGTCCCCCATTATTATTGTGTTCCTGTTGATTTCCTATTTTATAGCTGTTAGCAGTCACCTTATGTTTTGAGGTGCTCCTATGTTGGGTGCATATATATTTATAATTGTTATATCTTCTTCTTGGATTGATCCCTTGATCATTATGTACTGTCCTTCCTTGCCTCTTGTAACATTCTGTATTTTAAAGTCTATTTTATGTGATATGAGTATTGCTACTCCAGCTTTCTTTTGATTTGCATTTGCATGGAATATCATTTTCCATCCCCTCACTTTCAGTCTGAATGTGTCCCTAGGTCTGAAGTGGGTCTCTTGTAGACAGCATATATATGGGTCTTGTTTTTGTATCCATTCAGCAAGCCTGTGTCTTTTGGTTGGAGCACTTAATCCATTCACATTTAACATAATTATGGATATGTATATTCCTATTACCATTTTCTTAATCGTTTTGGGTTTGTTTTTGTAGGTCCTTTTCTTCTCTTGTGTTTCTCACTTAGAGAAGTTCCTTTAGCATTTGTTGTAGAGCTGGTTTGGTGGTGCTGAATTTTCTTAGCTTTTGTCTGTCTGTAAAGCTTTTGATATCTTGATCGAATCTCAATGAGGTCCTTGTTGGGTAGAGTAATCTTGTTTGTAGTTTCTTCCCTTTCATCACTTTAAGTATATGATGCTGCTCCCTTCTGGCTTGTCGATTTTCTGCTGAGAAATCAGCTGTTAACTTTATGGGAGTTCCCTTGTATGTTATTTGTTGTTTTTCCCTTGCTGCTTTCAATAATTTTTCTTTGTCTCTAATTTTTGCCAGTTTGATTACTATGTGTCTCAGCATGTTTTTCCTTGGGTTTAACCTGTATGGGACTCTCTACACTTCCTGCACTTGGGTTGCTATTTCCTTTCCCTGTTAGGGAACTTTTCGACTATAATCTCTTCAAATATTTTCTCTGGTCCTTTCTATCTCTCTTCTCCTTCCGGGACCCCTATAATATGAATGTTGTTGCATTTAATGTTGTCCCAGAGGTCTCTTAGGCTGTCTTCATTTCTTTTCATTCTTTTTCTTTATTCTGTTCCACAGCAGTGAATTCCACCATTCTGTCTTCCACAACACATATCTGTTCTTCTGTCTCAGTTATTCTGCTATTGATTCCTTCTAGTATATTTTCCATTTTGATTATTGTGTTGATCGTCTCTGTTTGTTTGTTCTTTAATTCTTCCAGATCTTTGTTAAACATTTCTTGCATCTTCTCGATCTTTGCCTCCATTCTTTTTCTGAGGTCCTGGATCATCTTCACTATCATTATTTTGAATTCTTTTTCTGGAAGGTTGCCTGTTTCCACTTCATTTAGTTGGTTTTCTGGGGTTTTATCTTATTCCTTCATCTGGTATGTAGCCTTCTGCCTTTTCATCTTGTCTATCTTTCTATGAATGTGGTTTTTGTTCCACAAGCTGCAGGATTGTAGTTCTTGTTTCTGCTGTCTGCCCTCTGGTGGATGAGCCTATGTAAGAGACTTTTGCACATTTCCTGATGGGAGAGACTGGTGGTGGGTAGAGTTGGCTGTTGCTTTGGTGGGCAGAGCTCAGTAAAACTTTAATTCCCTTTTCTGCTGATGGGTAGTGCTGGTTCCCTCCCTGTTGGTTGGTTGGCCTCAGATGAGGCAACACTGGAGCCTACCTAGGCTCTTCGTGGGGCTAATGGCAGACTCTGGGAAGGCTCATGCCAAGGAACACTTCCTAGAACTTCTGCTGTCAGTGCCCTTGTCTCATGATGAAACACAGCCGCCCCCTGCTTCTACAGGAGACCCTCCACACTAGCAGGTTGGTGTGGTTCAGTCTTCTATGGGGTCACTCTTCCTTCCCCTGGGTCTCGATGTGCACACTACATTGTGTGTACCCTCCAAGAGTGGAGTCTCTCTTTCCCCCAGTCCTGTCGAAGTCCTGCAATCAAATCCTGCTAGCCTTCAAAGTCTGATTCTCTAGGAATTCCTCCTCCCATTGCCAGGCCCCCAGATAGGGAAGCCTGACATGGGGCTCAGAACCTTCACTCCTGTGGATTGACTTCTGTGGTATAAGTGTTCTCCAGTTTGTGAGTCACCCACCCAGCAGTTATGGGATTTGATTTTATTGTGTTTGCACCCCTTCTACCGTTTCTTTGTGGCTTCTCCTTTGTCTTTGGATGTGGGTATCTTTTTTGGTGAGTTCTAGTGTCTTCCTGTCAATGATTGTTCAGCAGTTAGCTGTGATTCCAGTGATCCTGCAGGAGGGAGTGAGAGCACCTCCCTCTACTCTGGCAATTTGAATCAATGTGATATATATGTCTATTTCTTACTAAAGAATGTAAAACCCAATTTTTAAGTTTTTACCCCGATCTTTGTAGATTCACTACAAAATTGTAACAAAAAAGATGTTCTATACCCTTTATCCAGTTTTCTTTCAAGGTATCATCTTGCAAAACTATAGCACAATATCACAATCAAGGTATTGCCATTGAGACTATCCTCATAACTTATTCAGATTTCTTCAGTTTTACTTGTACTCATTTGTATGTGTGTGCACATACGCATTTACTTCCATAGTATTTTATTACACATGTAGTTGTATCCACCAACACAGTGAAGACAAAGAATAATTCTATCACCACAAAGATCTCTTCTGTCACCCATTTATAACTACATCCTTCTCCTTCTCACTTGCCAACATCCCTAACCCCATCTCAACATCTTGAGAACTACTAATTTGTTCATTTCTACAGTTTTGTCTTTTCAAAATTGTTATATAAATGAAATTGTATAGTATGTAACACTTTAGCTGCCTTTGGTAATTACTAGTTGGAAATTTCTGGAGCACCCTGTCCACAATATATGGGAGGCAATAGTAAACCCAGGGGCTGACCACTGTGTCTCCCTCAAGTCCTGTGATCCCTAGGTAGTCCATCCTCTTCTTTCCACCTTTTAGGGTCTTTCTGTGCTTGGTTGCTGTGTTATGTGCAGGATGTTTCAGCTGTAGGAAGAATGACCTTGGAGGAATGGGGCTATTTCATGTGTGCCAGAACCCCCCAATCCCCGTCTATCAATCTCTAAAAATTATGAAGAGACATTTAGCATCCATGAAGTTATCACATTCAAGTTCTTTAATTTGCTTCCCCTGAATATGAAGCACCAGTTTCTATTTTTAGAGTACTTTGTAGAGCCTATAATTGTCTATCAATCATAAATCACAAAATTTAAAGGCATAGAGTATTAGTTTTATCTTGTTTCACTTCATCTTCATGTTCTAGGTGGCCTTTTTTTTTTGTTTGTTTTTACATTTCTTTGTTATCCAGGAAAAACTACTACTTTTTTATTAAATCAGCCATAGACATATTTTACTATTAATTATGCTCTCACTTTATAAGATTTGACAAGATTATTTTTCATGTATTATAATAAATAATAGAATCTAACACTTTAACATATATATATTTGATTTATCTTTATACTTAATGGTACAATTTGAATTGTCCTCACACTTCATTGCCATATAAAGAAACAAAGTCATTTAATTTTTTATCACTTGGTAGCAACAAAAAATGGGATATGTTTTTCAGAGCTCAGGATCTAGAATAGACTATTACTTGGCAAGAATGAGTAATAAGAATGTCTTAGGACAGATATTACTCCAGGGAAAATTCCTGGCCCAAATTTTGCCTTACCATGCACCTTCAAAATCTGAGCAGTTTGGACTTTACCTATACGTGTCCATGTTTGATTCTGTTGGGAATTAGTTCTATGGCAGTGAAAGAAAATTCATGGTGCATGTGTCAATTGAAATAGAATTAGTCCTTGTGGCTTGTTTTCCTAAATTTTGTTTTCTATTAGGAATGAGAAAGTTCTGAGGAAAATAGTCAACAGAGGGCTTTATCTACAAGTTTGTTTTTCTGCCAACAATCAAAATGAAGTAGCTAGAGTATACTAACAAGATCAAGAGAAAATGTTTCAAATGAAAATAAATGTATGTGTGTCTTGAGGATAGCTGGAGCTATTCTATGTTGGGTGGCACATCATTCGTGCCACCCTAAATCCTTAAAAGACCGTGAAAAAGCAATCACAGGTTGAATAATATTGTTTATTGGAAATTTTGTTAAAAGAATATATAAAATATTAAACAATATTATATATAAAATAATAAGCAATATTGAATAATACATACATGATATATAATGTATAACTTACATATATATGTAATAAGTATATTATGTATTATATACAATTATACGTATGTATTTAGATATATTGTTTGTATGTGTGTGTGTACATACACACACATACAGTTGATCCTAGAACACGGGGGTTAATCAGACTCTAATTTATAGTTGGGCCCTCCTTATCCAAGTTTCCTCTGCATCATGAATTCAACCAACCAGAGACCGTGTAGTAGTACAGTATTTACTATTGAAAAATACCTACATGTAAGTGGACCCACACAGTTCAAACCCATGTTGTTCAAGGCTCAACTGTAATATGTAATATTGTTTAAAAGAAATCTCGGTTGCCTTCAAGTAGTTTTTCTATTCTTTTTCCATGAGATGGGTTATATAAATTTTATTCTATTTAGTTTTTAAGTTAACATCATATACTTGTCTGTCAAGAAAAAATAAGCAATTTTCTAATATCGTGAGCTTTGGTCAGTGGTTTTCTTTTCTAGCATTGTATGTCTTGTATGTTTTATGGTAAAGCTTAATCATAGAACATATACCATAAAACAAATCAGCAAGACTAATAAAAGCCATTGTAAATCATGTAGTACGTAGCTTAGACTCTGCTCTCACTTCCCTTAGGATGGAAGCACTCATTTTCTCAGTTGGCAACTGGATGTTCTCAGATGAGACCTTCTGGAGGAACTGCCCTTGAATGGAAGAGGGGGTCCTTGTGAAATGGCGGGTTAATAAGGGTATTAAAGCCTGCCCCATCTGATTCAATGCAGAAAACTTTACAAAGCCGTCTCAGATCCAGAGCTCCCTGTGGGATCTACCTTTTTTTTTGAGTGCCTAATCTCACATTCTTCATTCCACTATAGGTACTGAGCTGATCTTGAGAACAGAATACTGCTTGAGAAACTTCTTACATGTGACTCTCCATTTCAGTAATTTCTCAGTATTCTCTACTGCTTTGGAGAAGGTTGAATTCTAGATCCTGGCTGGTCTGCCCAGCAAAGTCAAGGTCTAGATTGGGAGGAAGTGAGCCCTTAAATATGGTAGGGAAATATATGGACCAAGTTATACAATAATTTTGAATCCCCATATTTCCTTTAACTTTCTGAGTCTGCAGAAATTGTCCACACCTTCCTGTCACAAACTAATGCTTCTCACTTAATTGAAGACATTGTGATGACTCTGCCTTGCAAAACAACAGACTCCAGTGTTAAAGATCTCCCTCTTTACACTTCATGACCACCAGAAAAATAATCAAAGCTAAAGTCACAATATATTTGAGCCAGAAATATCCTGTATCTACTAAAAGAGCTGTAAGACCTGGTTAATATTCACCAGCTAGAATCAAGATAATATTCATGAAACTTAATCTTTAGGTTTGAGATCAAGTGTTGTGAAGCATAGTATTTGATTAAGTTGGAATGGTATTTCATCTATGTCACCTTATGGTTGTATGGATGAGGAAAAGGGAGAATGTACTGACATGGAAACACCTGGCTGGTAAGGCATCTGGATAATGGTTCTAATATGGATCTTGAAAGTTTGAAGAAAGAGATGGCCCACAGTAATTAAGATATAATAATTAAGGTATAAATGTCAGAGCTACTTTGACAGATGCTGCAAAAAAGTGATCAATACTTACAGAAATGTTCAAGTGGTTACATTATGTAATGTTGGAAAACTTGATGAATGTATTCTTCAAGAGGTCTTCAAGAACACTACTCTTGGGACTTCCCTGGCAGTCCTGTGGTTAAGACTTTCTTTGCCTTCCAATGCAGGGAGTGTGGGTTCGATCCCTGGTTGGGGAGCTAAGATCCCACAAGCCCTGTGGCCAAAAAACCAAAACATAAAACAGAAGCAATATTGTAACAAATTCAATAAAGACTTTATAAGTGGCCCACATCAAAAAAATCTAAAACAAAACAAAATGAAAAAAAACAACTGCACTTTAGCAAAGGCATGAGGAATCTCTTGGTGAGAGGGGCACCAGCACTACTAAAAGACTATTTTAAGCCTCTTTTGTAGGCCAGGTCTGGCAGAAAGTGCATAGGCTTGCATTTATCATGGCTGGTCAAGCTATACTCACTAATGTTAAATTGGGCCACTCTCATCCTAAATGGGGCAACTGGAATCAATACATCGTCCAAACATAGGTTTGCATATCCTGCTCACAGGGCTTCTATCAACATTACTATCTAAGAAAGAGCTTAATGTATGTTTGATCTTAAGAACATTGTATCATCCTCAAGGTCTCATTTAACAAGAAAATATGGGGCAATTAGCAAATGATGATTGGGTCCCCAGTTTTATACCATTCAGAAAACTACCATTCTGATAGAATGAGAGAAACAAATATTGAAGATGTGTTGAGGAAACTGCCTGGACATTTAAGCCTACAAAGATGACATGCTATACTTAAAGATATAGTACAGACCCTAAATTAATTACCATTATGAGTGTTGGGTCTGGGAACAAAGGTATAGAAATAGGAATGATCCTACTTACTATTACTCTCAATGACTCACTTTGAGAAATTGTGCTTTCTACGCTTGCTCCTCTGGTGCTCAGAGTGGGAAAATTTTCCTTAGGGGCATACAGTAAGAATCCCATTAAACTTCAAGTTTAGAGATTCGTCAGACATAATGGGCCTATTGTGATAAGAGAGGAGTGGGCAAAGAGGGGATGTCACCATTCTTACAGGGTAACTGATTAGCATGTTGAGATAGAGTTGCTTATAAAGGTTTATAAACTGAATTGGTAGGGGAGCCATGATTTCAAGTTTCCTGGAAGAGTCTTGGTTTGTGCCTGATTTTTAATAGCATTCCTTTTCCCTCTCAAAATTGTTTAGGTGATAAAATTTCCGGTCACACTCCATATGGGTGATATCAACTGCTATAATGAAAATTCTAATTAGACAAAAGACAATTGTTATTGTCTCAGAAACACTGAATGTTAGTGCTCTATTTAACTGTCCCTTTTCTCATGAAAAGGAGTCTCCACTTTACTTGTTATGGAAAGAACCCAGAGTAAAACCTAGAGCCTCTAAGGCCATGTTAATGTCATTTGCACTATCCTATAATATATCTCTGTAGAATTGAAAGGTGACTGAATGTTTGGGGTATTCAAATGTGTTTTGACATTTTTGAGAAATGTATAATGTTACCAATCATTATTTTAAATCATGAATATTTCAGTAATGTCTTAACATTAATGATACACATAAAGTAGAATACTTAAAACATAATTTGTGATAAATTAATTAATTAGTCAAATAGTTCAGTTTGTTTTCCTCTGTCTGGTAGATACAAACATTCTATGCATATAAGGAGGAGCACATCTATAGATTTGTGGCAAGAAGCCAGATATAATAGGGCAGAGATTCAGAAGTTGTTTAACTTCTATCCTTCACCTGAAGTTACCTGGAGATTTCCTACAAGAATCCCATTGTTAGTCTCTTGTTCTTGGTCAACAATGACTTTCACTCAATCCACAATCTACAGTCTCCTGGGAGGAGAAGTAAGCAGGGCTTGACAATGAGGAGCTACGTAGAATCTCTATATGGAACAACTGGACAGAGGTGTGTATGATATATGTTCATGGTCTGTTTAAAAGATGAGCATATGTACACTACCAAACATAAAATAGATAGCTAGTGGGAAGCAGCCGATTAGCACAGGGAGATCAGCTCAGTGCTTTGTGATCACCTGGATGGGTGGGATGGGGAGGGTGGGAAGGAGGGAGACGCAGGAGGGAGGAGATGTTGGAACATATGTGTATGTATAATTGATTCACTTTGTTATAAAGCAGAGACTGACACCATTGTAAAGCAATTATACTCCAAT
>RJWK010049534.1:0-16584 GCA_004363435.1 Platanista minor | reverse complement strand
GGGTTCAGCTTTGGTTTTGGCCCTGCCTCTGCATGTAGGCTGCCTCAGCCATGTTCCCTGCCCCGACAGGAGGGGGTTAAAACAGCGGCTGATTAGGCTCTCTTGTTCACTCAGGCTGGGGAGAGGGAGGGGTACAGTAGTCATAATTGGAATGTGGGGCAAGCCTGTGGCATCAGAGGCCGGTGTCACACTGCAACAAACTGAGGTGTGCCACATGTTCTCCTGGGGAAGTTGTCCCTGGTTCCCAGGACCCTGGCAGTGGCGAGCTGCACAGGCTCCTGGGGGGGTTGTGGGTAGTGACCTGTGCTTGCACACAGATTCTTGGTAGAAGCAGCAGCAGCATTAGTGTTTCATGTCTGTCTCTGGGGTCCAAGCTGATAGCCATGGTTCATGCCCGTCTCTGGAGCTCGTTTAGGCAGTGCTCCGCCTTCTGTGGGTACATGGAGCAGGAATCCCCTCTCCTCGCGCACCCCGAAACAATGGTCTCTTGACTCTTTGGCAGGTCCAGACTTTTTCTCAGACTCCCTCCTGGCTAGCCGTGGCACACTAGCCCTTTTCAGGCTGTCTTCATGCAGCCAACCACAGTCCTCTCCCTGGGGTCTAACCTCCAAAGCCCAAGCCTCAGCTTCCAGCCCCCACCCATCTCAGCTGGTGAGCAGACTAGCATCTCAAGTTGGTGAGTGCTGGTCAGCACCAACCCTCTGTGTGGGAATCTCTCTGCTTTGCTCTCTGCACCTGTGTTGCTGTGCTCTCCTCTGTGGGTCTGAAGCTTCCCCCTGGCCCACCCCTGTCCCTGCCAGTGAAAGGGTTTCCTGGTGTGTGGAAACTTTTCTTCCTTCACAGCTCCCTCCCAGAGGTGCAGGTCCTATCCCCAAACTTTTGTCTCTGTTTTTTTCTTTTGCCCTACCCAGGTACGTGGTTATTTTCTTGCCTTTTCGGAAGTCTGAAATCTTCTGCCAGCATTCACTAGGTGTTCTGTAGGAGTTGTTCCACATGTAGATGTATTTTTGATGTATTTGTGGGGAAGAAGGTGATCTCCACATCTTACTCCTCCACCATCTTTTACTTTTTTAAAAATTTGTCAGTTCACTTCTGTGAGGAACTATCCTGTAGGTTGTAAGTGGATATCTTGGAGAGGCAGTTCCTCATGCCCTGACTCTTTCCTCTCTAGAGTTGGTCATAGTGGCTGGTTTCCTTGTCCTAGTGCTCACATCATCCTTGTTGACTGTTTAGCGATATTTTAAAAATATTTTCTGAGTTGCTTCAATATTTGTAGCAACAAGAACAAATCTTTACTATGTTTCTCTACGTTTGATAAAATCAAAGGATATTCATGAGGGGAATAACACATTTGTTTATATGTGCCAATAAACTAGATGCTGAGGCATTCTTGGTTCTCCTTTCCTTTCACTATCTTTCCTGTTATTACTCTTTTGTTTTTATATTCTCCTCTATACCGTATTTTAAATACAGAAATTAAATAGAGAACTTGGGGTTAAAATTAAATAAATTACTATGTTTAATCTTTTGGAAATAAAAATGATAAGAACAAAAGGGACTCTAACAATTCACCCTACAGTAAAGTCTAGTTGAGTCTTGTTTGGGCACCACAGTCCCAGGATGGATCCCAGTTCTCTTTTGTTCTCCAGTGTTGGGCACTCAACCTCCCTGGCCTTGGTTTTTTGCTTCAGGGTGTTTTTTTTTCCTTTGTAATAAAGTGTTGAAGAAATAAACTCTAAGTTTCCCCGTAGGGATGAAATTTGTCTTCAGTTGAACATATGGTAAAAAAAATACAACAATTTATATTGCTGTGTCTCTTATAAGAAGTTATAAGAAATAGCACAGATTAATACAAAAAAATATACTTTAACCAGTGATATTTCTGTTGAAAGAAAAGTCAACTTGAGAAATGTACTTCTTTGATAAAAACATTTCTCTCCCTCTATATTAGTTGATCATTTCAATATACTTTGTTAGATTGATGATGTTTTAAAACTTAATGAAGAATGAGCACTTCAATAATAACACTTTTTATCCATTAATAAGGGTTCAAATTTTATAATAAATTGCAATTCAATATCTGTATTTTCTCATAAAGCAAAATAGACAAGTTTGTTATTCAAAACTCTGCACCTTGAACATGTTTTTGTCATCATCCCTGCTCCTGAGTCTTTCTTCTCTATCAGTGCAGCGTGATGTCCTTGCACTGTCTCCTACTACCTATGAGGAAGAAAAGTGCCCGGAGTGACGGCTCTCTTCAGGAACATCTGCCCTTCCTCCTAGACCCAGAAGGAGGTGGGGGGAACTGAAAGTACAAATGGGGTACCAAACCACCCCATTCTCTCAGCATTGACTGTGAAATTGGCAGTCTCCTTTTCTACTTGAAACGGGAGGAAGTTGCTCATAAGTTTGAAAAAAGCATTTGACTAAAATAGGATTCCTGTTATTATAAAGCAAGATGTAAAAATGTGCATGAATAAACTTTTTCTATTGTTTCACTTGAACATAAAAGTCACCTGGACTACACAGTGTGCTGTGTTTAAACAGCAGCAGGGATTTTTTTAAATGAGACTCTACTTAATGATGTTTCCACTTTTATCATCTCCAAAAGAGGTTTCGGAAAAGTATTCTCATATTGTCACCCACAAAAGCAATTCCAAAGTCTCCACTTTATTCCTCATTTCAAGGTCTAAACCAGAATCGACGTAACCATGAAATTTCCCCCACCCTCAACCTTGGGTATCCAAAAAAGAACAAGAAGTAAGGAAATTGTGTCAGGAAACCTGGGTCTTTACCTCAACTCTTGAAACAACCATCTGTGTGGTCATTAACCTCTCTGGGCCTCAGTTTCCACATCTGCAAAATGAGGGAACTGGACTTCCCTCATTTTGAGCGCCATCCCTCTAGCTATAAAAATCCACAACACTAAAATAAATAATGTTTAACAGCAAATTCACTGAAGCAACTTCACTTACAGACTCAGTCAAGTCAGTCTCTGCCTTGACATTGGGAAGACTCTGTCTGATCAGGCTGTGGGGAGGAAGTAGGAGATTGGAGACTTAAGAGAAAAGAAGAATTCAGTGACTGCATTTACTTGCAAGAAAGTAAATTTGTATTTGGGATTTGGAACAAATTGAGATGGGCAAGATGCAGTGATTGTTGGTCCTTCTCTACATTGACAGTAGGTTTGAGTGCTGGGACACTCTCTGAGGTCAGATCCCATCGCTGGCCCCATGATACCTTAAGTAAAGTTAGGAGATTAGGCACAAAGCTTCAGTCTTATGCCCCCTGCTACTGCATAGCTTCCTGAGACTCACAACTACTCCACTCAGTGAGCAATACCTACAGTTTATTTCAGTAACTCAATACAGTCTCTGCTGTTCAAATGCAAACATCCCAAGGTGAGAGTGTATTCAGTTTTTCCTCAGTATACATGAGTTTATAGACCCTTTCCTCAGAAAAAATTTTGATGAGAAAAGAGAAGAGATTACTTCACCATCAGGGGTTAAAAAGTGGATAACAAAGAGGCTGGAAGGCAAAAGAAACTGGCCCTAAACCCAGATTTTTAGTTTGCAACAGATCTGCATAGGTGCCATGGTTCGCAAGAGATCTAAGTACTGTTCTGCAAAGGATAAGAAGAGCTTAAAACCTGGCTTAGAGAATGGTGAGAATCCACCTTTAACCAAATAAAGTTGGTAATAAGTCTGAGCAAGAAAAGTACTGAGAAGCTAAAACCTTATTATCTATCATTATCACAGGATGAGGGGTGGAAATGTACCCAATAACTCAACCCTCATCTAAACTCCAACACATCTCTTGATTTTAACTATTTTGACTATAATCTTTCTAAGCCTATTAGGGTGACCATATAATTTACCAAACCAATGGGGACACTTTCAAGAATGAAAGGGAACGCTATTTTTAACAGTGCCAGGGCTTGTGTAAACCAGGACTATCCCAGTAAAACCAGATGTATGGTTACCCACAGTAACTCTCCTATGTTCTTGGATGGGGTATTCTATATAAAGTAACTTTTCCACTATGATCCAAGTCATGAACACTCATTTCACTCTGTTGACATGCAATGATGCCCTCTGGATTTAGCGTATTCTGTACTGCTACACCACTGGACCTCAAACCCTAGTTGGCATCAGAATCACCAGAGGGCTTGTTTGATTGCTGAGCTCCACCCTCAGAGTTTCTGATTCAGTCAGTCTGGGGTTGGGCCTGAGTATTCGTATTTCTAAATTTACAAGTGATCCTGATGCTGCTGGTTCAGGCAACACACTTTGAGAAGCACAGACTGTACTCAGTGATCTCAGATAGCTGTCCCTTTCTTTCTTCATTCTTATGCTTGCATTTTGTAGTCCATCAGCATCTGGTCTTAGCTGTCAGCTATCAGTATACCTGTCCCTAACGGGCTTAGTCTTCTAATTCCTTTTATTCCTTCTAAGGTGTTTCTCCTAATTTCCTGTTGATTCAGAAAATAAACATGCAAGTTTATTAGAACACTCTTTAAGATAAGTGCATAAATAGGCTTATTTGTTCATTTCTTTATTCAACCAACATGTATTTGAGTTTCCTCCAGGATATCACTCAGAGAAAAGGCCTGAGCTGCATCTATTTTGGCTACTCACATACCTTGCTTGCTTTATTTTCTGACTCCTAGCTGAGCTTCAAAGAAGTATTTTTATCTGCATAAATGTGGAATAAGTGAGGGATAACTGTCATAGTCATTTAGAGGACATGTAACTTAAAAGATATCTATTAAATTTTTAAAATGGATAGATGCTATTGCTACAGAGATATTGCTACATAACCTCGCTTTACAGAGAGAACGACATACATTTTTTACAAAGATTTTCTTGGTAAAGTCTTTACAAAGATACGACAATAACTCATAATGTCCAACCCATATTTGTCATCAACACTACTCTTGTGAAATTATTGTTATTCACACGATACTGTCATCAAGTCACCACCATGCTTCTTAGTCCATCCACTGCATATTGCATAGTGTCAGTTCACATTTAACTGAGATATAGGGATTCTGCTAGAAATAGACTAGAACAAACTCAGCTTTAAAGTAGTCTCAGAGACAGCAAATCCACTTTTAGCCAATAAATCTACTTTTAGCTAATCTGAGAACTTTGTGGCTATTGAGCTATAATTATTTCTTTAGTTTTTCACTGCCCTGTAATAGAAATTCCTTGACACCAGGAAGTTGCTCTAATGAAAACTGATGTGGGAGTGATGTGTAAAAGAACAAGAACTCTCACAAGCTCTGAGGAAAAGAGAGTCCTCAGTGTTAGGTCCTTTCCAGTCTAGGATGTCAAGACAGAGTATGAGACTATCCAGCTGAATCTCTGGCCCTTCATCCAGTGTGAATGCTGTCAGTGCTGTGTAGGGCAGTGAGCAACTAGGAAGGAACTGGGCTGTAGGGTCAGGCAAACCTGGCCTCAAGATTCTTCTCTGTCACCCACTTATGTGATAAAAAGCCCCAAGACTCTCACTTCCTAGAATTATCCTTTCTTTTACGATCTAAACAAAATGACTCACAGTCCAGCACCTTCCCATTTTAGGAGGAGAGACAGTCACGTTCCCATTCTTTCTTGCTCTATATTCTTACTCCAAATTCAATTCTCCATCCCCACTCATATCTTCTCTCCTGTAACCACTCTCCTCCCTCTTCCTCACTTCACCCTAAACATGGGTCACACAACTAAAGCACTTTCAATGCAAGACTCTTAAGTGTAACAAGGTTTTACTAAGTTTTGACTGCAACCAAGAATAATCCAACATGGTGCAAAAAAGAGCTTTGAATTCAATGCATATCTCACTGTGCTGCCTAAAAATGCTTTGACCATTTTCAATCAGATGGTCTTTCTTCTTCAGGTTCTGACTTGCTACTGGGTGCCTGGCCATACTCAAGTCTCCAAGCACTCTCTCCATTCTCATCATTCCTATGTCTTCCAGAAATCCTGTCCTCCTCTCAAGTCACTAGTGTGTAGTCTAGGCATTTCAGTTACTTGATTATGCAGAGCCATTTGGTTTCTCAAACTCCATCTAAGACTGGTTGTTGGGTCCTTTAAATATCCAAAAACAAGCTCTCCACCCCTGAAATTAATTATATTGCTATCCTGGAATTTTAATGCAGCAACCATAGTTGTCCTTTTAAATAGCAATTTTTTCCTTTACATGACGGTAGCCTCACGAATGTGTACAAGCCAATTAATTCAGCTGAGCCTCATTTTAGTCACCTATTCATTTGGTTGTTATGAAGATGAAATGTAAAAGCCCAGCATAATACTTGCCAAATGGTAGCTGCTGATATTATTAAGCATCATAAATTTCCATTGGAAAGGGTAATTAATAACAGTACCACTTGAGTAGTATTTGCCAACACTCACAGCCAGTAGCTGACATGCCAGACTGAAGCTGAGATACCACACCCTGGTATCCTGATCTCCTGGGCACCATGTTTTCAAGAAAATACATAGCTAGAAATATTGGGCAAATCATCTCATCCAAGAGCTAAAAATATCATCACTACCATCTCCCAATAGCAAGTGATGGTATTCAAGCTTGCTTATGTTGTTTATGTCTTTCTCTCAGAGAGGAGCACAGAGCTGGACAGCGGCCCAGCTATGTGCTACACACTTCTGCGATCCATTGCCTGCCACCATGTGTCTGCTCTGAGAACAGACTGCAGTACAGTTTTACAAGGATTTTAATTTCCCAGTGAAACAAAAGTTGGTCTGTAGATAATCTGCAAATCATTTCGGTCAACAGATGAGTTAATGTCAGTTAATGTCAATGAATTGAATTAATGTCAATGAAAAAGTCAAATTTAAGGCAAATACCAGGGGGTAGGCTTGAATTAGGTCCTATTAGCCTAATCCTTGTTCCCACGTTATCCTCACATCACAGTGACTCAAGCCTTTCTCTGGGCAAAAATCTCTCTCTCTCTCTCTCTCTCTCTCTCTCTCTCTCTCTCTCTCTCTCTCTCTCATACGCTTTTTACAAGTTCCAAGATGAGTCCTACTCTCACAGACCTTCCCCTGAACCATAACTCAAGTGCCCACTTACAAAGGAGGTGGCCTCAGTACTTTTGGCTTGGTGGTACATGTACTGTGCACCAGCTATGTGCCAGGTTCTCTGCTACATGATTCACATGCATAATCTCAATTATTTTCTCAGCAACACAATGAGATAGATATTATACCCACTTTAAAACAGAAGACTGATACTCAGAGAAGGAAAGCTACTTGAGCATGGCCACACAATCAGTAAGTGAATAAAAAGGATTCAAATCCAGGTCTGTCAGATGTCAAGTAGCATGTTTTTCACCACAAAATTCACCATGTGTGAGACCATCAACCATTAGCTCAAAAAAGATTTCTGCCGAGACTCAAAGAACTCTAGAATTCCTAGTGTGGAACTGCTCACTGTCTAAAATACTTCCAAATATATTTATCTCTGCCAAACTGGGGATAGTGTGGCATTCCTATGGAATGCAGGAATAGTCCACAATTTTTGGCTAATTCGATAAATTATAAGGTGTTATCCACTAAAACATGAGCAATTCATATATTTCGAGCCCTAGGCACCACCTCAACAATGGAGTAATCATTCCCAACCCTTGTTCTTTCCAGTTCAGCTTACATCATGGTGCCCTTTATTGTTCTAATGGCCAACTCTCATTAGGGCATTTGTTTTCTTAAAACTGACCTTTTACCCTCTGAAGTGTCTCTGCTTAGCTTTGAAGTCCCTGTACAATTTGGCCCTAGTGTAATGTTTCAGTTTCATCTTCTACCCATCCTCACACCTAGATGGCCTCCCAGTCAAGCAAAACCACTCAAACGAACCTCACATGCCCTGAGCCTTTACTCTACAATTTAAAATGTCCTAGGGACTTCCCTGGTGGCCCAGTGGTTAAGAATCTGCCTGCCAGTGCAGGGGACATGGGTTCGATCCCTGGTCCAGGAAGATCTCACATGCCGCGGAGCAACTAAGCCCATGCGCCACAACTACTGAGCCTGCACTCTATAGCCCACATGCCGCAACTACAGAGCTCGCGTGCCACAACTACTGAAGCCCACATGCCTAGAGCCTTTGCTCTACAACTAGAGAAGCCACCACAATGAGAAGCCTGAGCACCGCAACAAAGAGTAGCCCCGGCTCACTGCAACTACAGAAAGCCCACAAGCAGCAACGAAGACCCAATGCAACCAAAAATAAATAAATAATAAATTTATTTAAAAAATAAAAATAAAATAAAATGTCCTAGTTCAGGATTGAAGTGAGAGTAAATTTCTCTGCAATAAAGAGCAACAGGGACCTCTCTGGTGGCCCAGTGGTTAAGACTCTATGCTCCCAATGCAGGGGGCATGGGTTTGATCCCTAGTCAGAGAACTAAGATCCCACATGCCACATGGTGCACCCAAAAAAAAAAAAAAAAAAAAGCAACAGAAATTTACCATAGTGAGATACCACTTCACACCTACCAGGATTGTTATAAGTCAAAAAAGTGGAAAATAACAAGTGATGGCAAGATATAGAGAAATCAGAACCTTCATGCATTACTAGTGGAACGTAAAATGGTAGAGCCACTGTAGTTTCTCAAAGAGTTAAACATACAACTACCATATGACTCAGTAATTCCACTCCTAAGCATATATACAAAAGAACTGAAAGGAAGGACTTGAACAGATATCTGTACACCATTGTTAATAGCAGCACTATTCACAATAGCCAAAAGGTGGAAACAAACCAAATGTCCATCAGTAGAACAGCTAAACAAAACATGGTATAGACATACAATGGAATATTGTTCAGCCATAAGAAGGAATGAAACTTTGATATATGTTACACCATGAATGGACTTGGAAAAGATTATGCTTATTGAACTAAGCCAGACACAAAAAGCCACATATTTTATGATTTCACTTACATGAAATATCCAGAATAGGCAGATCAGTAGACCTAGAGAGCAGTTTAGTGGTTGCCAAGGACTAGGATGAGGGGTATAGAGTGTGATTGCTTAATGAGCTACTTCATGCATTTGTTAAATTTGTTATAGTAATCAAAATGACAAATTTGTTTTCATAAAATAAAATTTATTGTGTATTTTACTACGATGAGATCAATAGATGCTTATTGTAGGTAATGCAGAACTGTATGAAGAAAAGGAAATCCTTTTAAATTCCAGAAATACCATAGTTATATGACCACTCAGTGGCTGAACATTTAGATTATTTCCAATTTTCTGATATTGCAAATAGCGTGTGTTGAAAATCTTTACAGCTAAATCTTGATGAACATCTACAAATATTCCTTTGGAATCAATTTCTATAAAAGAACTTAAGGGGCAAAGAGACTTCATAATTTTATTGCTTCCGAGAAAGACTCTACCATGCATTAATGTCTCATGGTAGAAGTTTCAAACCAATAGTGGATGGGGAGAAACAGCAAATAGCACATAAGATCAATGTGTTTTTATTTTTGAATTTACTTTTTGTAAATTATTTTATGCGGTGGTATATTTAAAAATTATTCTGAATAAGAAGGAATTTCAAATGATTATTATTAACTGAAAGAAAGGAAGCTCTTTTTTTTTTGTAGAAGCAGTTAGAATAAAATAGAAACATAGATGAATATTTCAACTTTTGTGTTTTAATTCTTCATTAATTACTAGCTCACTCTTCTCCCAATCTATCAAACTCCCCCTGGGTTTCCTTCCCTCCCTAGCAGGCCCCTTGATCAGTCAACTCAATCACCTGTACCAGCTTCCCTAATTCTCTTACCTCAATGTCCTTATACCTTAATCCTACCCTATCGATCTCTAAACTTGGATCAGTTCAACAGTTTACTCTCTCTACCATTACTGCTACAAAGCTGAGTACTACTGGAGAAATCTCACAAGTTCATCTGCTGGCAGTATTACGTATGTCAAGCTTCTGTAGACAGAATAACGCCCTCCACAAGGGTGTCACGTGCCAACCCCCAGAATCTAGGAACATGTGACATTATATGGCAAAAAGAACTTTGCAGGTGTGACTAAGTTAAGGGTCTTGAAATTAGGAGATTATCCTGGATTATCCAAGTAGGCCCAAGGGTCAATCAACAGAAAAGGTGGGACAATAGAAGCAGAGAGGGAGCTATGTGCTTTGAAGATGGAGGAAAGGGCCGTGAGCCAAACGTTGCAGGTGTCCTCTAGAAGCTGGAAAAGGCAAGGATACGAATTCTCCCCTCCCTCTTCCAGAAGCAGCAGAGCCCTGCAGACACCTTAATTCTAGTCCCATAAGACTCATTTCAGACTTCTGATGCCCAGAACTGTAAGATAATAAGTATGTGGCTTTCCCAGGTGGCTGCCCAAGATGGCAGAGGGGCAGATGGAGCTCGATGGCTGATGACATCTACTGGCCAACCAGGGGCATCATGACCAAGGAGGTACTGCTGGGCCAGAAGGTGGTGTTTGTATGCTGTGAGGGCGTCAGCATTTCCGGCAATTGCTACAGAAACAAGGGCAGACCATTCGAGGTATGCTGCCCCACAAGACTAAGCGAGACTAGGGTCCCTGGATCACCACAAGGTGTTTGATGGGATCCTGCTGCCCTATGACAAGAAAAAGTGGATGAGGATTCCTGCTGCCCTCTAGGTTATGCATCTGAAGTCTATATGAATATTTGCCTACCTGGGGTGCCATGTGATTGGCTGGAAGTACCAGGCAGTGACGGCCACCCTGAAGGAGAATAGAAAGGAAAAGGCCAAGGTCCATTACTGAAAGAGAAAACAGCTCATGAGGCTATGGAAACAGGATGAAAAGAACATGTAAAGAAAATCAACGAATACACAGAGGTGATCAAGAACCATGGACTCCTGGTCTGAGCCCAGTAAAGACTGTTTATTCCTCATGCTTGGCCTGGCCTGTCCTTCCTTCATTGCTGCCCTGGATGTGGGGATCCAGGGGCAGCCATCCAGGGGACAAGACAGCCTGGAACTTAGGAAGCTGGGGGCACAGAAGGGACCTTAGTCACTGTTACCGTCACTGCTAACAGTGACTAAGTGGACCCACGTCACTGGACCTTAGTCACTGTTACACAGCTCTAATGGTTGTGCAAACAAAATTTGCCTACGATCCACTGGTTCACGACAGAGTTTTTAAAAACCAACAGGAACAACGTTAGTTCCAATATTTTCGCAAGTGAGCTGGAAAACTAATTGGAGGAGAACACTGAATTGTGAATGAGGCATCTGTTTCAACTTCTTACATGGTCATATATTATCCTCTGCAGCTGTTAGAGTGTGAGAGATGCCACGGGACAGCATGAGCCTAGTGTCGCACAGAGGCATTTACAGATGGAGACAGGGAAGACGTGCAACCAAGAGGTTAGAGGCATTGCCCTTGTTGCTTCCCAGTATTTTGCGACCAGAGTTGAATAAAGTATAAGTCAGTAAATAACTAAATAAATAAATCATCTTTGTTTTAAGCCCACCAAGTCTGTAGTAATTTGCTACAGTGGCAGTAGGAAACTAATAGTTTCTAACTTCAGATGAGTCTCCAAACTCTCAGAAATTGTGGTGGAGAGACTTCAGCCATGACTGCTATCAATTCCTCCCCTCCCTGTATGCACCGGCTGTTCTCCACATCAACAGGTGGAATCTATCTCCCGCACCCCTTAAATCTGGGCTGGCCTCGTCACTTGCTCTGACCAACAGAGTAAGATGGAAGTGACACTGTGCCGATCCCAGGCCTGCCCTTTAAGCAGCTCCTGCTTGCTCCCTCTCCGTAGCCAGCTACCATGGACGAAGTGTGACTATCCTGAGACCAGCATGCTGTGAAGGAGTCTGAGCTGTTCTAGGCATCCCAGCTGAGGCACCAGACAAAAGAATGCAGAAACCGTCTCCACGTGGAGGACTGCCCAACTGAGCCTAGCCCAGATTACAGAATCACAGATAACACGTGGCTGTTCTTTTAAGCCATTGTTGTGGGTGGTTTGTCACCAACGAATAAGTAACTGAAACAATAATACTTTCTACATGCCACTAGTAACTTCTCCCATTCTTTTACCTAGCTCTCTCTGCAGCTGATCTTTGCCCCGACTTCAGAGATCTTCTGACCCCTCCCACATATCTTCCATTGGCTTCAACCCTAAACTCCCCTACCATATGCATAGCTACAGTGATCTTTCTTAGAATTTCTCAGATTTACCCTCAGTGATCTAATCCCTTTCTGCCTCTTTCAAAATTTAATCTCTCTGTATGCTCAGTTACTGTCATTCTTCACGGGCTCCTTTCTTTAGTCTACAGACACCCCCAGGTTGAACCCAATCCCTTTTCTTAAAATAACTCTTCAAGTTATTGCCCTATTTCTTTCCTTTCTTACTTCACACCTTTTGAGAATAGTCTACACATGTCATGTCCACATTTAATGCTCAGCCAGGTAGTGGGTTAAACCAACTAAAGGACATGATAAGGGTGGACCAGAGAGGCATGTGGGAGTGGGGCAGGGAGTACTGGGGAGGGAGGTCCATTATTTAAACAGGATTCAGTTGCCAATACCAGTCAGTGAAGTTGGGCACATGCCAAGAAGTTGGAGAAGCATCAGGGAGAGGACAAATCTGTGGGGATAAATGTACTGTACAGGTTGAGTCAAAGTCCCAGGGAAGCTGTAGGGAGGGGATTCAGTCCAACTAAGCCAGCAAGAAGGTGCAGAGTTGAATCCTCTATAACTCACTTGTGCATGATTGCTCTTGTTCAGTAGACAGACAGGCCACTCTCTTACGGCAGAACTTGGCTTCCCCAGGATTTCTACTCAGTAGTGAGAGCCCCATCCCTCTACTTAATGGACTACACTCAGAAAACAGTTAAGGCTTGCATGTCTACAACAAATCAACATTTCTAAATAAAATAACATCGAGGTAACATTACCAAGTTAATTACTATGATTTTTCTCTTAAGACATATTCACTTTGTGCAATACATAACCCAAAATCTACAAATCAGGTTTCCCAAAATAATAAATGCCAGCATTTGTGCATTCCACTAGTAGGGTGAAATTGCTAAGAGCATGTTCTTTGGAATAAGACTGTGCGGTAGGCAGTCAAGTCCCTCAACCCAGAAACAAAACTCCACATCTTAATGCTGGAAACTGTGAAGGTGTTATCTTACATGGCAAAGGGAAATTAAAGTTGCAGGTAGAGTTAAGATTGCTAATTAGCTGACCTTAAAATAGGGGTATTATCCTGGATTATACAGGTAGGCACTGTTATCACAAGGGCCCTTAAAAGCATACGAGGAAAGAAAGGGAGGAGGTGAGAGTGATGCAATGTGAGAAGGACTCAACTTGCCTTTGCAGGCTTTGAAGTTGGAGGAAAGGGGCCAGGAGCCAAGGAATGCAGGCCAGCATCTAGAAGCTGGAAAAGGCAAGGAAACGAAGTCTCCCCTGGAGCCTCCAAAAAGGAATGCAGCCCTGCTGACACCTTGATTCTAGTCCAGTGAGACCTTTGTCAGACTCGTGACCTATAGGAATATAATGAATTTGTATTGTTTAACCTGCTAAATTCGTGGCAATTTGTTATGGCAGCCGGAGAAAACTAATACTGACTACACTGTTCAAATCCTGACTATCATTTATCACTGGTGGGACTTATGGAATGTTAATTAATTTTTCTATCCCTGTTTATTTACCTGTAAAATGAGACTAACGATACTATCTACTTGAGGATTAAATGAGATAATACATATACCATTTAGAATAATGCCAGATACATATTAAATGCTCAAGAAATGTTAAATATTGCTATTGTTGTTTTGTATTTACCTTCCTCTTTGATTTTTATCATGAGATTTCACCAGAGAACCATACTTCAAATAATGTTTTCCCTACATCCTTTTAAATAGCACAGGAAAAATGCCTACTAAATGTTTAACAGCTATAAGATCCTGAATTGCCTGGAGTACCTTCTTAGGATGTTGTTTTCAGCTGTGAACATCTAACTCATCTTGCTCATTTCTAACGTGCTAGAAGAAGCTGTGCTAACACCATATTTTAAAAGTACTTTCTTACTTCTTGAGGACTTAATTATAATGCTGCTGGTTGATGAGTTTGCATTTTAAGCCAAGACCCTGAAATAAACACAGTCATTTCAGTTCTTGATACAACTGAGTGATAGTGCATTCTCTGATTAGCTTGTCAGCTTAAGGGTGCACCATGACAATGGGACAAAATTAACCACACTTGCCAATGACCTGATTCTCATTACAGATTTTGGCAGTTTCTGGACTTTTAATTCTTTTTGAAGTATACTGTGTTTGATATATTTGGTGTGTTTACAGTACATCTAGGCCTTTTATTTGAGAAATGTAATGTGTTTTCAGTATTTGAGTAACTTAATTTACATTTTCAAAAGAGAAACTTTTTGTTAGGTACACAAAACATAAAGTCCTTTGATTTTTAATAAGTTCTGAGATCCCCTAAGAGATCACAACCCTAAACAAAATCCAACTTCATGCATACAAAGCATAAAAAAGAGCTGGTTTTGCATTAGTCTGAAGAGTCCCACCCTTATGCTCTTAATGGTGATTAATAACAGGAAGCTCTTTTATTATGATTGACAGCAATATACATTAAAAAAAAATCACAGAGCATTGTTTAGAAAAGAGGTGTCAGTCATGCACTACATCTTTGTTAATTTCAATGGTAGGTGAAAGAGAATGGATTGAGATTTCTGGCTTGCCATTCAGTCATTCATTTATTCATTCTTTCAATAAATGTTTGTTAAGCTCATGCAATGTTCCAGGAACTATGAATCTCCCTCAAAAGCTAAGTCACATATTGTTTAGGAACATATATACATGTGATTAAATTGATTTTTTAAACCCACAAAATTTAGAAAAGTGTCACCTCTGGGAGAGGCAGAGATGGGATGCGCAAGGAGTATGCAGGTAATCCTAAAGGTATGGCTGGTAGACCCTCAGGTTTTTGTTCTATTATTATGTTTATAGCATACATGTACTCTACTTATGTTCTCTTGGTGTATCAAATATTTATTTTAAAAAGAAACAACTAATTTCTGCTTTAAGGAGCTTGTAGCCTTGTGTGGTCACTTAACTATTTCTTATATCGTGCACTGTAACCACAGCCTCTCACTCCTCCATGCTTAGAAGTCGGTCACCCCTTTTCACAGAAAAAAATCAAACTGTATGCACTTAAATTTTTTAAAAATTCTTAATTAAAGAGCATTATGAACTCACAAGTGATTATCCTGAATTCAGAGGTTCAAGGATCATTGCCACCTAATGAGAAGAGCAATGGCTGCACTTGGTTCTTGCCTGCTTGTTTCCTGCTGCTGGAGCTCAAGGCAGGGTCAGCCCCTGGCACACCTCATGTCTAACACAGGGCTGAATAGTTGAAAAGCATTTCTAGACCCATTTCTAGCACTAGCTCGTTGTGTGATCTTATGCAAGTCACCAAATATTCTGTGGGGTTTTTTAATATACATGTGGAATCTAGAAAACCCATACAGACGAAGCTATTTGCAGGGCAGGAACAGAGATGTAGACATAGAGAACGGACGTGTGGACACAGTGGGGGAAGGGGAGGGTGGGATGAACTGGGAAATTAGGATTAACATATACACACTACCATGAGTAAAACAGATAGCTAGTGGGAGCCTGCTATAAAGGACAGGAAGCTCAGCTCTGTGCTCTTTGATGACCTAGATGGGTGGAAGGAGGGGTAGGGGTGGGAGGGAGGTCCAAGAGGGAGGGGAAATAGGCATACTTACAGCTGATTGACTTCACTGTACAGCAGAAACTAACACAACATTGTAAAGCAATTATACTCCAATAAAAAAAATACTGTGATGAGTATTCTTATTAGAAGTATGTGAATTTAATAACCATTTGTAAAGGAGTTTGTGCTTATAATTCAATACAAATAATAAGATGCAAGAGCATAGTGTGGCAGAAAAAAGGTAGATTTGTAGCCAGACAAGCTTGGGTTCAAACTTTGGCTGTGTTTGTTATTGTCTGTGTCATCTCTGTCAAGTAACTTCATTCTTCTTCTGAACCTCCGTTTCTTCACCTGTAAAATGGGATAATGATACTAGCCTCATAGGACTGTTGGAAAGAGTAATTAAAATATGATAGTAGGGTTTTTGGAGGGACCAAGATGGCAGAGTAGAAGGACGTGCTCTCACTCCCTCTTGCGAGAATACCAGAATCACAACTAGCTGCTGGACAATCATCAACAGGAAGACACTGGCACTCACTAAAAAAGATACCCCACATCCAAAGACAAAGGAGAAGCCACAGTGAGATGGTAGGAGGGGCACAATCACAGTAAAATCAAATCCCATAACTGGTGGGTGGGTGACTCACAGGCTGGCGAACACTTATACCACAGAAGTCCACCCACTGGAGTGAAGGTTCTGAGCCCCACGTCAGCCTTCCCAACCTGGGGGTCCGGCAACGGGAGGATGAATTCCTAGAGAAGCAGATTTTGAAGCCTAGTGGAAACTGATTTCAGGACTTTGACAGGACTGGGGGAAACAGAGACTCCACTCTTGGAGGGCACAC
>RJWK010049533.1:0-16587 GCA_004363435.1 Platanista minor | reverse complement strand
TCTGGCCCCGCCTCTGCATGTAGGTCGCCGGAGGGCGTCTGTTCTTCGCTCAGACAGGACGGGGTTAAAGGAGCCGCTGACTCGGGGACTCTGGCTCACTCAGGCCGGGGGGGAGGGAGGGGCACGGAGCGGGGCGAGCCTGCGGCGGCAGAGGCCACCGGGGCGTTGCACCAGCCTGAGGCGCACTGTGCGTTCTCCTGGGGAAGCTGTCCCTGAATCACAGGACCCTGGCGGTGGCGGGCTGCACAGGCTCCGGGAGGGGAGTTGTGGAGAGTGACCTGTGCTCGCACACAGGCTTCTTGGTGGTGGCAGTGGCAGCCTTAGCGCCCCGTCTCTGGGGTCTGCGCTGTTAGTTGTGGCTCGCGCCCATCTCTGGACCTCCTTTAAGCAGCGCTCTTAATCCCTTCTCCTCGTGCACCAGGAAACCAAGAGGGAAGAAAAAGTCTCTTGCCTCTTCGGCAGGTCCAGACTTTTTCCAGACTCCCTCCCAGCTAGCCGTGATGCACTAACCCCCTGGAGGCTGTGTTCACGCTGCCAACCCGAGTCCTCTCTCTCCCTGCACTCTGACCGAAACCTGAGCCTCAGCTCCCAGCCCTGCCCGCACCGGCGGGTGAGCAGACAGGCCTCTTGGGCTGGTGAGTGCCGATCGGCACCAATCCTCCGTACGGGAATCTCTCCGCCCTCCCCTCCGCCACCCGCAGTCTCCGCCCGTGAAGGGGTTTCCTAGTGTGTGGAAACCTTTCCTGCTTGACAGCTCCCTCCCACTGTTGCAGGTCCCGTCCCTATCCTTCTGTCTCTGTTTTTTCTTTTTTCATTTGCCCTACCCAGGTACGTGGGGAGTTTCTTGCCTTTTGGGAGGTCTGAGGTCTTCTGCCAGCGTTCAGTAGGTGTTCCACACGTAGGCGTATTTCTGGTGTATCTGTGGGGAGGAAGTTAAGCTCTGTGTCTTACTCTTCTGCCATCTTCTATCTGTCCTACATACATTCTTTTTCATATTCTTTTCCATTATGGTTTATTACAGGATATTGAATATAGTTCTCTGTGCTCTACAGTAGGACCTTGTTTAACCATTCTCTATATAATAGTTTGTATCTGCTAACCCCAAATTCCCAGTCCCTCCCTCCCCCACCTCCACCCTCCTTGGCAACCACAAGTCTGTTCTCTACATCCATGAGTCTGTTTCTGTTTCATAGATAAGTTCATTTGTATCTTATAGATTCCACATATAAGTGATATCATATGGTATTTGTCTTCCTGACTTACTTCACTTAGCATGGTAATCTCTGGGTCCATTCATGTTGCTGCAAATGGCATTATTTCATCCTTTTATGGCTGAGTAATATTCCATTTTATATATGTACCACATCTTCTTTATCCATTCATCTGCTGATGGACATTTAGGTTGTTTCCATGTCTTGGCTATTGTGAATAGCGCTACAGTGAACATTGGGGTACATGTATCTTTTCAAATTAAAGTTTTCTCCAGATATATGCCTAGGAATAGGACTGGAGGATCATATAGCAACTCTGGTTTTAGTTTTTTGAGGACCCTCCATAGTGGCTGCACCAATTTCCATTCCTACCAACAGTGTAGGAGGGTTCCCTTTTCTCCACACCCCCTCCAGCATTTGTTATTTGTAGACTTTTTAATGATGGCCATTCTGACTGGTGTGAGGTGATACCTCATTGTAGTTTTGATTTGCATTGCATTTCTCTAATAATTAGCAATGTTGAGTATCTTTTCATGTGCCTGTGGCCATGCCCTCTTAATGCTCTATACTTTCATAAGAACCGGGGAGCAGGAACTACCTACACAGTTATATAACAGTGAAGATGTCCGGGCTGGGGAAATGGTTTTGTTAGGAGAGGGAAGTCGTCATCGCTCACTGGCTGACAGGTTATTCTCCTGTTAGCTCAGCTCTGTGAGGCCAGATGTGCTTAGTGCCAGAGGGAGAGAAAATGAACTGTGGAGACCCTGGTCCCAAGGGCTGTTCTTAAAACATTACCCTAGTTTATCTCACAACTGTGCTGTACAGTGTAAGTCCTACCGCCATCTCCACTTCATGGATGAGGTTAAAGAAACACATCTAGAATGGTCATCACCCTCAAGTGCTTACAATCTATTTGAAGAAACAAAATGAGAACAACCATACAAAATTCAAAGGCCAGGTTCAGACAGGGTGGTGACACGACCCTGCCAGATGCACGGCAGACAGCAGCTGGGCTGGGAAGGATTTGCCTTCCCCACCACCTCTACCCATCCTTGCCCTGGACCCAGAGGGACCCAGGTGAGCTGTCACAGTGACAAGTCAGAGCTAAAAAGATCCCTGGCTCCCCTGTGGGAGGAAGTGCAGAACAATGCCTGTAACTAGTAGGTGAAGGGAAGGAAGGCGCCCGGCTGCCCTGGCACTCACGGTTGCTTCCTCATGCAGGAGAAGTCAGACAAGGAGCGCTGGCAGCACCTGGCAGATCTGGCCGACTTCGCACTCGCCATGAAAGACACGCTCAGCAATATCAACAACCAGTCCTTCAACAACTTCATGTTGCGCATTGGTAAGGCCTCTAGGCTCGCCCACTCCTGCCGTGCTCCCCCTGGTGCAGGGGGCTTGGCAAATCAGGGAGGACGGGGCTTAGAAAGACCTTAGGCGTTTTGGCTGGGGAGGGTCATACTCATTGAGCTGGAAGGGACCTTAAGGGTCTTTAGGTTGATGATCAAACCAAAAGTGCGATGAAATGGTCAGCCATCCCTGTCCCACACTGTTTACGATGATGGCGTTCCTTCTGAATCCGGCTGGGACTTGAGTTTGTCTACCTTTCCAGGGAATCTTCTGTGCCTGAGGGCCTTGTTCACCTCAGTCCAGCCTGTTAGGATTCATGTCACGTGCCACCCAGTACTGGGAAGGGGGCCTCCATCCTGGGCAAGGTCACAGGAGACTTGAAGTACCAGGTGTGTCAAGAGAGAAACTGGCAACTTCTGTACTAAATGAGTTAGTATATTGAGGTAGCTGACATTTACCGAGCACAGAGTGAGGAGAGTGAGAAGGACACGTGACTTCTGTCCCCCAGTAGCTTAGGCTCGATGAGGAGTATGTTACATAAGTAGGAGCTTTGTGGTTGGAGCCAGGTGGCAAATTCTGTGAGAAGAGTTGGTGGCTTCTGAGATGGGGCTGTGCTGAATTCTGTGCCTCTACCTCAGGCATGAACAAAGGAGGGGTACTGGCTGGAGTCATCGGGGCCCGGAAACCACACTATGACATCTGGGGCAATACAGTCAATGTAGCCAGCAGGATGGAGTCCACAGGGGTCATGGGCAACATTCAGGTACGTCCAGCAACAGAGCCGACCGTGTGCTCAGGTCCAGGAAGTGGAATCGGAATAATGCGTGTTTTGCAGGGCACTACT
Organism: Platanista minor; assembly: GCA_004363435.1. Lineage (NCBI taxonomy): Eukaryota > Metazoa > Chordata > Mammalia > Artiodactyla > Platanistidae > Platanista > Platanista minor. The sequence goes on along the minus strand of RJWK010049533.1, from coordinate 13,185 downwards.
GCCTCCTTTCTGTTGGCCCAGAACGTTAAGCTGGCAATGCTGAGATCAACAGCAAGAGTGGGAAGAGATGCCTCAGTAAAACAGAGAAAATACTTAAACCCCATTTGCAAAATGTAGGTTTAAGTTCTGGATAAGAATGTCCTGCCTCTTGGTGTGAACCAGTGACACCTTTGGGCCTCCAACAGCTCCCCCCAAAACCACCCTGATCTGTATCACTGGCTCTGGCAGGAAAGCTCCACAAGAAGGGCAAAGGGGACAGAAAAGCAGGCATACAAGTTGCCAAACAAGGCGACCGACCTGTGGCTGACCTCCTAGGAGAGCGAGCACGAAGGTTACCTTTGGGAGAGGGGCGGGCCAGGCAAACCCCACCCCCCCAACCGGTACACAGGCTGGAAGGGGCAAGAGAGCGCTGCGAGCCTGTGGACGGGGACCGTGCGTGGGTGCCGCCGGGCCCCTCGGCGCAGGTTCACTCTCTAAGCCCACGCTCTTGGTTCTCCCTCTACAGGTGGTGGAAGAAACTCAAGTCATCCTTCGAGAGTACGGCTTCCGCTTTGTGAGGAGAGGGCCCATCTTTGTGAAAGGGAAGGGGGAGCTGCTAACCTTTTTCTTGAAGGGGCGAGAGAAGCCAGCCACGTTCCCTAATGGCTCCTCGGTTACACTGCCCCACCAGGTAGTAGACAACTCCTGAATGGCCTCGAGCCCCACGAGAGTCCACACGGGAGAGTTTATTTTTCGGAATCAAAGGCAGGCCTTGGGAAAGGACAAATGACCAAGTCCGAGGATTCCCAAGCTGTTGAAGTGCACGCTCACGTAGACTTGAGGTTTAAGAAGAATCTCCTCCAGCCTTCATTTGTTTATGGATGTGTGAGCTCTGAGGGCAGCCACACTAGTCCTTGGTGTGCCTGTAGCTTCCCCAGAGAGTAGGGCTCTTAGGCATAGTCCCGGAATAATCCTTCCAGAGCCCCTGGTTCCGACCAGCCCTCCTTCCCCAGAGAGGCCATGGCTGCTGTGAGCAGGAATGTACCAGAGGTGGAACAAGGCTGCTGCCTTCGGGCTGGGAGCACAGGTGGGGCAGCTCTGTTTACGACGAGGGCTGGCAGCTGCTCTGTCCCCAGCTAGAACTTGGAAGCAGTGCTTTTCACTCTGAAGACCTGCTTGCCTCTGTGGTCCGAGTTACATGAAATGGGCCTCGTCCTGATAATCTTGAAAGGTTCTTCTGGAACCCCAGTCACCTTAGTCATGAGAGCAGAAAGTGCAATATTTCCTTTTACCTGGCGGGAGGGAGGGAGGGAAAGGGACTTTATTTCTGAAAGAAAAATATATAAACAGATCTTCTACATTTATATTTTTAACTAACTAACTTTCTGTTAAAAAACATTTTCTGATATTGCCTTGCTTTTTGAGCTCTTGCTACAGTCGCATTTGCTATTGCTTTAAAAGAGAATTTACAGGTATTGATAAACAACAAGACTGTTTTATTAAAAGCTTTATTCAACTTGAATGTGATCACTGGGAAAATTCTGTTAACAGACAGCCCTCACCTGAGAAGTGCTTTGCTCCCTCCCACACTGGTCCTCACCATGTGCCTGGAAGGCAAGAACTAACTAGGACCTTGCTCTCTTCTTAAGCTGCTGCTTTCTAAATGGTGGTCCAAGCTGGCTTGACCATTCCCCTGCGCTCCTCCCAGAGTTAGCTGGGGCTGCCACACCTGCAGGTTGCTGCGTGGCCATCAGGTCTTGGCCTTGGGCAATACAGGTGGTAATGACTCCTATCTGTGACTGGGGGGGTGGGGAGGGGCGGGAAACGGGACAGGAATTAAAACAGCACGGTGACAGGTTTTTACATCCGAGCACTAGCCCTGGGTATACTCCCAAGTCAAGGAACAAAAAGCACCAGCAGAGCAGAGGCCATGGTTACAAGAAGTGGTACCCTAAGTGGACTAGGAGATGAGGAAGACACATGTACAGCCAGGGCCTGGAGCTTGCAGGAGAGGGAAGAGAGAAAGGAGAGGGGTCTGCTTCCCTTTGCAGTGATCAAATTATGAGGAGACTTCAGATCATGCTTTTTTTACCGCTGAGCTTAATACGTTCTGTGCTCTACTAACATGTTCTAGGAAACGACATTAGATACATGGAACCCCGAGTATTTTATCCATAGTACCTTCTCATGCCATATTCGTTGTAAAGCAGTGACCTAGAATATTCCATTCCAAACCAAAGATTAAACACACTTCCCTTCTTAACTATATGATTCATGCCATACCATGAACCTAGAGTGTTCGAACATTCTTTTCAAAAGTCGCAGATAAGGAAAGTAAGGCAAAATTACTTGAAGGTATCATAAAAGCTAGAAATACTCTTCAGTTGAATGGTACATACTCCCTTTTTCACCAAATGCCCTCTGTTACCCCACAGACCACTCTGATTTTCAGCTAAAATGTATGATCAAATCAGTATCTCAAGAGAAGAGATACTCTTGAGCATTATAACAAGTGACCAGGCAATCATGGAGAACTGTCCGAAAACGCCAGGATCTACAGACTCAAACTTGTCCCTAACCATGCTGGTGAGGCGGGTGTCTGTTCTCATTGCAAGGAGGGTCCCCAGGCAAGGAGTCTGAGCCTTTCAACAGTTTTCAGTTCCCAGGACCTTGCTTGCAACTGTGGTCAGTACTAGTTTACTCACTTCTGATGTGTGCCCAATGAAAATAATATTCTAGGAGACCAGGCTCATATCCAACTTGTCTCCTTTTCTTGCAAATGAAGTAAACACTTGATGTAGGGGCTTTGTCAAAAACAGATTTTCATGGGCTGCTCGCTGTACTTCCCGTGTGGTGGATAATGCATCCGTCCCTAAAAGAAGATAGAACCTATCAATCTCATTTAGTGCAACTGTAGGAATCAGAACTTGGATCACTAATATTCTGGACCCATGTAACTTTTTTTTTAATTTGGTCTGGAGCTGAGAGAGGCTTGCCCCTTACTGGTCCAATGAAATTTTGAGACCAGAAACTCTGCCCAGAGAAATCTAAAGCCTATGATGTGAAACCTGTGGCAGCTTCAAAATTTCTGCCTCCTAAAAACATTTTATCCTTTTTCTCATTATCGCCCATGTACCATGGTACATTTAACGAAAACAAAGTCACAGCAAATGTCTCAGCCATCCCTGAAAAATTCTCATTTAGAGAAGAGTCTCTGGAGAGCTAAGTATATGCTGACTTGTCATGTCTACTTGGTTTCACAGTGAAACGAGTCTTGGCTCTCTCCACCACAGTGACCCTATGACACAGCCTCATTAGCTGTCTCTCTAAGAGGGGTCTCCAATGAAAACAAATCATAAGCTGAAAGAACTCTGGCAGAGTTGGATGGAGCAAAGGAGAAAGGAAAACTAGGATAATTATGTTTACTACTTACAAAGAGGAGAGGAAAATTTGGTAGAAACAAGGAAGATATCTGTCTTCATATTTTTCTGTTCATAGTACATAAACAGAAGAAAGGGTCTCAAGAGGCCCAACTGATGTAGTCTATTTCACCCTGTTTCAATCAACCTGAGTAACCCAGGCATATTATAATTTCTTCTTGGAGGTATCCTTCCTCTTACCTTGATAAGTAACAGTGACATCAGTTGGAAGAGCTGCCGTGAGGTCCTTATACACCAGTCTCGCACAAAATGGGAAGGACTGGCCTTCCGGCTCCACTTTGTAAGTAAATGACAGCAAGTTGCACAGTGAGTTTCTCTGCAAGGGCCCAGCCAGAAAGGCTGCAAAGTCACTCTAATGGTGATGAGGATCAAAAGAGACACAAAGTATATGACAATTACAACTCCAAAGGCAGTGAGTGGTTATGACACTTCAAACATGTCTACCAAAAACAGGGCCTATTAATTAAATCTCAGAGAAATAAATGAAGGACAGAGAAAGGCCTGAAAAAAGGACAAATGACAGAGATTTATAATTAAGAACTGGTAGCAGCCTAGAGTCTAAGTAAATGGCCAGGGGCTGGGGATACAGGGGAGATACTATTTCTGCCAAGAACTGCATTGACATATATATGGCTGAGATGCTTCATGTCTACATTCACGTACCAATTTAAGTTTATCTGACAACCAGGAGCTTCAGAGTCATTCCAAGTGCATAAAGAGGTATAAGAGTCATTTATTTTAAGGGTCACTTATTCCCTATTTGCATTCATTTCCTGTCTACCTTTTTTTTTTCCTTTTTACCTCAACCCTAAGCTCAACTGCAACCCTAAATAGAAGGTAAGCCAGAGCTTAGGCAAAGATGGAGAGTATTCCTCTGTGGTATTTCAAGAAACCATTATTCTGCTTTGCACCTATACCCAAGGTTCAGCAAGACACCCAGCACATAGTAGGTACTCTATAAATTCCTGTTGAATTAAAAGTATAGCAACTGTACCCTACCACTTTGTGAGGCGATGGAAGGGTCAAGTACAAAAGCTTGAGAATCACCATTCATGAGTGACTAATCCCTTAACTGGTATCCATGCTTCAACATCATCCACAGTTTCAACAGAAGAGAAGGTGGAAAATAGCTTGTATATTAATAAGAAACAAGCATTAGAAGGACAGTGGTCAAACTTCCGGCTCAGAGTTATGAAACATTTGAAAGTACAAAAGAACATGTCCCTTTTTTTCCTTTTAATCTTATCTGGGCTCACAAAATGCTTTATAAGATCGCAGATACCTGAAGTCGATCTGCCTGGTACTTCCTCCCAGAGTAAGCATTCAGGTACTCGCAGAGAGTGAACAGGAAGTGCTGAATATTAGTCTGTAAGTATTTTGCAGATATCTCCTCTAGGGGAATGAAGACTGGAATTGAATGGTGATGTATCTGAAGTGGTTTCTGCATGACAAGGTCCACAAAATAGGAATCCAGCAGATTCCCCTCAAAAGCAGTGCTGATGCAGACACAGACTCCTCGGCTGGTCAGTTTCCCACTGACCCCTGAGACAAATAAGACGATACCTTAAGAGATGTCAAGCAAAGGCAGTATCCTATTCATCTGTACATCCCAGTCCCCCAGCACTGCCTAGTTACATACATCATGGGCTCAAATGCTCGTTGAATGAATGACAACAGACTCTTTCTTCTCACTGACTCTGGCTCACTTTGAGTTGATAAAACCACAGAAGAATGGTGGGAAAGAAAAAGCATCCTAAATATTAAATTACTGAGGAAGAGATTTTGAACTTTTCAATTTACCTATGCTCCTTTTCTCCTGAGTATCAATTTATGGCAGTCCCCACGTCTTCCCACAATCCTCTTATGATACAGAAAATAGATAACTCTCATTTTAATGGTGAAACAGAGACTTGAGGGGTTCAAACTATTTGACCAGTGGCATAAAGCAAGCCAGCAGTAAAGAAGGTTCTAGCACACCATCTAGCACATGTCAAATTGCTAAAAATGAACAGTCTAAGCCAGCCACCAATCAACCTTCTGTTGCACAAAGAGGCCAATCTTGTAGGTAAAGTTGCCTATGAATAGCATGCCAGCTTTGTGTGTGTATATTGAAGGGGGCAAAAGTCAATGTTCATGAAGTAAGTCCAGGACTTATAATACATCTTGCAAACTAACTCACTAGAGACAAGAGACCCAGACTGAAACAGGTCAGGAAAAATTTTACTATACCTGTAAAACGATATGCCTGCAGAATGGCTTTCACGTTTTCCTGTTTTCTCTTCAAAATTTCTTGCTCAGTAATCTCTAATGTTCGGTCGGGTTCTACATTGGTAGTAGATGCTTTAACCTGCGAGATATGTAGCAGATCAAACTGGGTACAAAGGGGCATAATAGAAGTCCCATGCCCTCACCTACCTGGAAAAAATTTAAATGCAGAATATTTTTTTATTATATAATCAATCAAGAAATGCTACAGTGGCCAGCCACCTGGTGCTATGAAATCACAGCAGAGGAAGAATCTTGTGGGTTACAGTGCTAGGAATCAGAAGTAGAAATTGTGCTGGCCTGGACAACAATGAATTTGGTTGGCATGGAGAGTACTGTGAGAGGAGAAAGAGAAGGATGTCAGGAAAGTCTAGGGTAAGCAAAAACAGCTGCAAAGAGGCAAGGCTGGGAAAGTTGGTTTGGGTAAGACTGTGCAGGTTTTCAAGTGCCAGGATGAGAAATACTGACTGTAAGCCAAACGCTGAGAGATACAGCCCAAAAGGAGGTCCTGGACTAACTCTCCCTCTGAGACAACTACACAAGCTGGATCAAATACCAAAGAGGAATACGCAATCATGCAAGTAAACAAACAGAAAATGGCCCGAAGGCACTGGAGAATCACCATAATAGCCAGATTGAAGACTAAAGATAAATGCTCTGAAATTAGCTGGGGTTTCCTGAGGTTTTCCCCCTCAGAGCATTTGCTGGTTTTTATCACAAGGCATACAGGCCAAATAGAAAGCTGCAGGCTAAATTTTGTAGCAGTCTCACCATGCCAGGGAAACAAAAACTGGAGATCAAGGTTACCAGAGCAGCCTTCCTGTGGGTCAAACTATAGAAAAGGGAACCCAACATTCTGCATACAACTTGCCCTCCAGGCATTTGCCAAATCCTAAACTGCCTATGTGTGACTGGGTACTTAGAAACCAAAACAGAAACTCCTGAAATTTAAAAAGCTAAGCAGAGATTTTGGAGATCAGGGCCTGCCAAAGAAGAGGGATCTTGACAGATCTGTTCCCAACACACCCAAGCTTTCAAGTGAGGTCCCCCCGCCCCCCACCAAAGGACTACACCCTAGGAGTAAGGGCAAACCAGAAACAGTCTACTTCAACTGGATTAAGGTGATATGCCCATATGCTATCTGCCTGTCAGAAAAAAAATGAAATTCTTTCTGGAGGAAGAGAACATAGGTCAGAATCCCTATATTTTTTCATACAATACCCATCACTGAAAAAAAAAAATTATGAAGCATATCAGAGAAGAGGAACAGACCTCTGAAAACCAGGAGAAAAAAGAAGACAACAGAAGCAGATCCAAAGGGATTCAGCTATTTGAGTTATTAGGCATAGTCATTAAAAGAGATTAAAAGACGGAGAACTCACACCAAAGGGCTGGAATCTATTAAAAAGAGTCAGATGAAAATCCTAAATCCAAAAAATACAATAACCAAAATCAGGAATTCAACAGGTTTAAGACTGGACACATAGAAAAAGTAGAAAATAGGTATATTTTCTTATCTAGATTAAAGATATAAGACATAGGTCACAGTAAAAACAAAACAAAAACTCCACACTTGGGGAGCCCCAGAAATAAAGGAAAGAATGAAGCAGATGCATTATTTGAAAGATACTGGCAAAATTTTCCAAATAAATGAAAACAGCAAGTAATTAAGGAGTGCTACAAACACCAAGCTGGGTGAAGAAAGAAAACCAATCCTAGCCACATTATGATATAAAACTGCTAAAACCCAGACACAGAACCATAAAGCAGCCAGAGGGAAAAAGACACACTACATGCAAACAATAAGACTAACATCTGACAGAAACTATGGAACTAGAAGACAACGGAAAAACATATTTAAAGTATAAAAGAAAATAAATTTCAATCTATAATTCTATGCCAAGCAAAAATACCTCTTTAAACATGAAAAATATAGTGAAATACAGCATTTTCAGACAAACAAAAATAGAGAATTTATTTCCAGCAAATTTACACTGAAAGTAGTACCAAAAGGAACTACTTACAATGAAGGAAAATAATCCCAGATGAAAATCTGGAAATGCAGCAAGTAATAAAGAGCACTGAAAAAGGTAAATATATATATATATATATATATATATGTATCTCTAAAGGCATAGTGACTATACAAACAAAAGTGTTCCATACAGTTTTAAGTATATGTAGAATTAACATATGACAATAACAACATAAAAGGCTGCATGTGTGGGAGAGAAAAGATGTTAGAAGGTTCTGTAATTACCCAGAAAGTGGTACAAGTACTAATCTAAAGTATATTCTATTAAGAAAAAAAAGCATGTTTTCTAGAGGATAACCACGAAAAGAATGCTAAAAGCATGTATAATTAGAGAAGTGGAATAATAAAAAAAGATCAATCCAAAAGGTGGAAAGAAAGGACAAAAGAGAAACAAAGAATAAGATAATAAATAATAACATGGTAGACTGAGATCCAGATATGTTAGTAATCATATTAAAAGTTCATGGACTAAATACTTTAATTAAAAGACAAAGACTGCCAGGCTGGATTAAAAATGTCTAACTATATGCTATTGATACTTACAAGAACAAGAGCTGTTGTAGTGATACTAATATTTGACAAAGTTGACTTTAAGAAGTTTAACTAAAAGAAAAGGGAACATTTCATAATGATAAAAGTTAAGTCAACCAGGAAGATATAACAATCCTAAATTTGTTTGTACCTACTATACAGCAAAATGGAATGAAAGGGAAAAAAAATGTACAAATCCACAATTACGGGAGATTTCAACACACTTTATCCCAGTAACTGATAAAACAAGTTGACAAGTAAATTAGTGAGGATATAAAATATCTGAACATCATGATGAACATATTTGGTCTATTTGATAGAGAGAATACAGTACCCAAAAATGCAAAACCCACATTTAATGCACATGGAACATTTATCAAAATTGACCACATGCTGGGTCATATTCTTTGACCACAATGGAATTAAGCTATAAATCAGTAACTAAAAAAATTACTAACAAATACCCCAATTTTTGGAAATTAAGCAATATATTTCTAAAACAAACCTATGGGAAAAAGAAGATATTAAAATGGAAATCAAAAAGATTTTGAATTGAAATGATAATGAAAACATGATATACTAAAACTTGTGGGATATAGCTAAAGCCATGTGCTATGAACTGAATGTTTTGTCCCTCAAACTTCAGAAACCTAGAGCCCAATGTGATGGTATTTGGAAGTGGGGCCTTTGGGAGGGGATTAGGTCATGATGGGGGAGCCCTCATGAATGGGATTAGTGCCCTTATAAAAGAGATACCAAAGAGCTAGCATGCCTTTTCCGCCATGTGAGGTTACAGTGAGACCACAATCAAAGAGGTAGTTAAGTCCTCAGACTGAATTTGCTGGTGCCATGATCCTGGACTTCCCAGCATCTAAAACTGTAAAAAAATAAATATTTGTTGTTTATAAGTCATCCAGTTTATGGCACTTTTGTTATTGTGGCCCATATGGACTAAGAGTCTATGCTTAGAGGGAAATTTATAACCTTAAACACATACAGGAGAAAAAAAGACTTAAAAAACAATAAGTGTTCATCCCAAGAAGCTAGAAGATACGCCATATACACTGACTGGAAGACACAATACTATAAAGATTTCAATCCTCTCCAAATCAATATATAGATTCAGTGCAATTCCAATCAAAGCTACAGGAGGTTTCTTTTTGGAAACTGACAGCCGATTCCCAAATTTATGCAAAATTCGAGGGGCCAACAATAGCCAAGGTAATTCTGAAGAAGACCTAAACTATAGGTATCAAAACTTTCAGTAATAAACCTCTGGTACTAGCACAAAGACAAACAGACCAATGGCACAGAACAGAACCCAGAAACGGGCCCACAGTGGACCCAAAGACCCACTGCAATACAGTGGGAAAAGAGTGGTCTTCAAGAAGTAGTACTGGATGAACTGGATATCCATATGGAAAAAAACAAAAGAAGTATGACCTCTATTTCACACCATACACAAAAATCAATTTCAGAGGGACTGTAATTCTGAAAATAAAAAGTAAAATCAAGCTTTTAGAAAATAACACAGAGTATCTTCATGTTCTTAAGGTTGGGCAAAGATTAAAAGGAAACAAGAACGGTAAGCATAAAGTTAGATTCCTCAATCAAACTTCATTAAAACGAAGACTTTCTTCTCATCACATCATTAGATAGTGAAAAGGCAAGCCAGTCTTTAAAAGAAGAATACAGATACACAACAAGGAACTCATATCCAAAATGTGTAAAGAATTCTACAATTTAATAAGAGATATACAACCCAATAAAAATTGTGCAAAAGTCTTAAGAAGTTCACAAGAGAAGATTTTCAAGTGTCCAAACAGGTACTTAAAATCATCAGTTATTAGGCGAACGTGAATTAATCCACAATGATTTACTCTCACACTCTAGAATGACAAATTTCTAAAACTGACAACGACAAGTATCGGTAAAGACGCAGCACAATGGAAACCTTATACACTGTTGCTGGGAATGTAAAATTGGTACAATAACTTTCAAATACTGTTCGACAGTATTAACTAAAGATAATCTGCATACCCTGTGACCCAGCAATTCAATAGAAAAGTATATATTTTTACATCAAAAGACAGGAACAAGAATGTTCACAGCAGCATTATTCTTAATAGCCCCAAAGTGAAACAACCCAAATAACCCAAATGTCACAAGTACAATAAGTAAATAAATTGTGGGATATTCCTTAAACGGAATAATTATATAGCAATATAAAAGAATGACCACAGGATGCACCAATATGTATGAACCTCACAGAGATAACATTCAGCAAAAGCAGCCCGACATAACAGAGTTATACTTTTTATATTTATATAAAGCTCCACAACAAGTAAAACCAATGTATAGTAACAGACACCAGAATAGCAGTTACCTTGAGGGAAATGACTAGGAGGTTTAAGAGGGAGACTTCTGGGGTGCTGGTAGTAGTCTACACTTTGATCTGTGTGGTACTTACCAGGGTGTGTTCATTCTGTAAAAGGATCTTCAGATTTGTGCACAACATATATACACATATGTGTGTATGTGTATACATATATATATATACATATATATTACTTTAATAAAAAAGGAAGGGGGGAGGGAGGAAGACAAGAAATGGAGGAAAGGGCGAAAAGGAAGAGAGGGAGGGAAGACAAGAAAAAGAAGGCTGACCTTAACCCAGGAGCAATGAATACTTACTGACACTTTGAGCAAGGAAACTTGTAATTTAATGAAAAATGTAGTGTTTTATGAAGATTTTCTTGGCTGTGCGGAATGTATCAGAGAAGTATAAATACTAGAAGAAAACGAACTAGCAGATAGCTGCAATAATCCCACCATCTAAATCACCTGGTAAATATTGAGGACCCATGTGGATAATACTTGCTCTACAGCAGGGGTGGGGGAGGGGCACAAAGACAATCTAAAGAAGAATTTGACAGGTTTTACTAACTGAACCTGGGCTAGAGAGAAAGCTGAAAAGAGGGAAAAGTCAAAGTTTACTGTGAAGTTTCAGGTTGGGTTATAGAAAGATGGTGCTAATGACAAAAGTACCAGTGACTCAAGTCTGGCTGAGATTAAGGTAACAGGCTCATGTCTACGAGGGCAGGTTTAAGAGACTATTATGAAGAATTCGCCTGGCCCATCAGTAATGCCTGCCAACTGTTAGCTGGTATTGACATTAGCTGACTCTACAGGTTTGATCACTTGAGGGATCAAGGACTGAAATCATCCAGTAAGACCACAGGTAAAACGTATTACACAAATTTGGTAATTCCCAGATCATGTTTGTTTTTTACACTCTAGGAAAGCCTGCCAGCGACGATCACCCTTCTACTCACTCTAGCTTGGTGTTGTTTCACTTCAGCCCTCAGCTTATCTCGCAGACGTCTCAGTTCACGAATCCTGGCTCCAAGAGCACTTTCCACTGCCTGTGCGCTCCGTGGCTCTTCCAGTTTTTTACGGGATCTGCTCACTTGAGTCTCTAGTCTTTCCAAGTGAGCTAAAACACCTGAGGGAAGTAAAAAGGGAATTTCACAAGAAGCTAAGGATTTCTAACCCCAGAACAGGAAGCACTTCAGGGAAGAACAGAGGGTGACCCTTGTTCCAGGATCTGTGGTCAGCTAAACTGGAGACGTTTCCAACAATTTATAAAACAAGAGGAGCTGACAACAGAAATCAATGATCAGCAACCTCTTAGGCCAAACAATGACCTACAAGCAGTCCCTGACCAAGACACTGTTCAAAAAGGGCATCATCTGAAAATGGCTAATCTCAGTTATCTATGATAATAGTGACCCAGAGGAAAACAGGGTCACCAAATTCAGACTCTCTCAGAATTGTTTTTTTTAATGCAAAACTTTTTTGGGGGGGGGGGTGTTTTATGCATGTTTTCCCAAAGTGCTAATGCATAACTGGATTTAGACATCCACAGAGGCTTGAATAAGTACTCTGAAGCTCTGAAAAATATTAGAAGCATAGGACTATAAAGGCACACACTGAAAGGAACCATCCACCAATATTACTGGGTATCAGACAGGAAAACAAGCTCAACAACAGATAGAAATTCAGAGGCAATCTCAGATCCTAAGAGACTGACTAAAGACCAATATAGTAAAGGTCACAGTTTCATAATGCTAATCAACTCTAGCAGTGAAGCATTTGTGAACATTTCCTACATATTAAGACACTTGTGGGGCTTCCTTGGTGGCACAGTGGTTACGAACCCGCCTGCCAATGAAGGGGACATGGGTTCAAGCCCTGGTCTGGTAAGATCCCACGTGCCGCGGAGCAACTAAACCCATGTGCCACAACTACTGAGCCCGTGTGCCACAACTACTGAAGCCCACATGCCTAGAGCCCGTGCTCCACAAGAGAAGCCACCGCAATGAGAAGCCCGCGCACTGTAACTAGAGAAAGCCCGCGTGCAGCAACGAAAACCCAACACAGCCAAAACTAAATAAAATAAATTTATTAAAAAAAGAGACACTTGTGCTAGATCCTTTACTTGCAAAGCATGCAAAGAATTAAAGCATTTAATATTTCCTATGCATTAGGAATGTGCTAAATGCTTCACTTGAAAAGCATTAAAAGAATTACTTATCTAATTTCCACAGCCACCACCACAATGCTATTATTCATCTCCATTTTCCAGATGAAAAAACTGAGGCAGAGAAAAGTAAAATAACTTTTATAATGGCAGAGCCAGGACTCCAACCCAGGTCTGACCAATACCAGTCACTGCCTCTTCCACGGGAGTAATGCATAAATGGCTCCCCCCAAATCCTGGGAAGAGTAAAGAAAGCTCATTGGCTAGAACTGTAGCTCTGAATATGAACGCTTAGCATACTAGGAATGCAACCTATCGGGCTAAAAAGGGATAAAAGCCTAGAATATGTGAAGTAATTTTTCCTGCTCCAATGATCTTAGCTGCCTGTCCCT
>RJWK010049532.1:0-16588 GCA_004363435.1 Platanista minor | reverse complement strand
AGAGTTACCTCCCTTTTTTTTTTTTTTTTTTTTTTTTTTTGCGGTACGCGGGCCTCTCACTGTTGTGGCCTCTCCCGTTGCGGAGCACAGGCTCCGGACGCGCAGGCTCAGCGGCCATGGCTCACGGGCCCAGCCGCTCCGCGGCATGTGGGATCTTCCCGGACCAGGGCACGAACCCGCGTCCCCTGCATCGGCAGGCGGACTCTCAACCACTGCGCCACCAGGGAAGCCCTAGACTTATCTCCGTTTTAAGGAGACCTATGTTTTCCCCCAGACATGGCCAAACCCAGGTTCACAGAGATTCAGTGATTGCTGAGTAGCAATAGCTGACAAGAGGCAAAGCTGGGATTTGAACACAGGCCAAGCCTGACCCCAAACAAAGCCAAGGTTCTTTCTGCTCCACCGTGCGGACTTTCCATCAGAGTCAGCAAACTACGGCCAAACCCGGCCTCTGCCTCTTCTTGTAGGAACCATCAGAGTCGAATGGGTTTTACATTTGAACTCTAATTTAGTGAAATGTTTTCTCCCAAAAAAGAATTCCATTTTTCTCATAGTAGACCAGGGTTTTGGACTGAATGGTGCCCCTCCCCCAGTTAACATGTTGAAGCCCTGACCCCCAATGTGACTGTATTTGGAGATGGGGCCTTTAAGGAGTTAACTGAGTTTAAATGAGGTCATTAGGGTGGGGCCCTAATCAAATAGGACTGGTGTCCTTATAAGAAGAGAGACCAGAGATGGATGGCTGTCTCTTTCTCTTTCTGGGCGTACACAGAGGGGAGGCCATGTGAGGATACAGTGAGAAGGTGGCCCTCTGCAAGCTAGAAAGAGGGGTCTCACCAGAACCCAACCCTGCCAGCACCTTGATCTTGGACTTCTAGTCTCCAGAACTGGGAAAAAAATACATTTCTGTTGTTTAAGCCACCTGACCTACGATATTCTGTTATGGCAGCCTGAGCTAGCTAATACGGCGTGTATTACAAAAACCTGTCTTAATTATACTACTGTATTTTGAATTTCAAAAAAAAAATTGTGGATATTTATTTTCTCTCTTGTTACATGAAGTACCTACGTGATATCATCAACTCCAGCTCTTGGTCCACAACACCTGAGAGACAGATCACCTGGCCCTCTACAGAAAATGTTTGCTGATCCCTGGCTTGAGATGAACAGTCTGTCTTAACTAAGCACAAATTATGTGTCAGCCCCAATAGAGATATTTATTGTTTTGCTATGTAAAGATGAATAGGCATATATTCAGGGCCTAAACACTTAGAATTCTTTACATACTTTAACTGCATACTTAATATACTCTTGTATATGAAGAGGAAATAAAAATTAAAATGGTGGAAATTGGGGAAAGAAAACCAAATGACAGAATATATCCACGTACTGAGTGTGGTCCCTAAGCACGGTCGTGGCTGAGCTCGTGTTCAGGTGAGATGCGTGTTTGGTTAACTGCTCCTAGCTGCCTGATGATGATGTTCCTTAGAACGTGCTGGATTTTTGGTTTCAGTTATGCCCACAAGAATGATGGGTGTGAGTCCTTCACCAAAGTGAAACCCAGTCCTTCTGCATGTGACTGAGCCTCAGCTCACCTGGAACTCATCAGAGGGTCCGAATCAAAAATAGGTGATGGGGAATTCCCTGGTGGTCCAGTGGTTAGGACTCCACGCTTCCATACCAGGGGGCACGGGTTCGATCCCTGGTGGGGGAACCAAGATACCGCAAGCCTCACAGTGTGGCAAAAAATTAAAAACAAACAAACAAAACAAACCAAAAATAGGTGATGGATCCGCGTTCATTGACTGTCACATCTCCAGAAGTGTAAACTGTCTGGTGATGGCTGTTTGAGAAGCAAGTGAATTTTCTGTCTGTTGGTCTTTCTAAATTTCACAGAATGAAATTTACGGCCCCTTTCCTCCCACACAGAAGGGGCTTACTGTCTATCCACCACACCTGGTCGAGTATCACCAGGATACATCAGTGGGGCACCTGACTCCAAGTTTCCAGATGTGCCTAACACAGAAGTGGGGAAAGGGAGGGATATAAACACACCTAGAGGTATCTGGTGGGTACCAGCAGGCGCCCGCGACCCACAGGAGGAAACAGAGGGATGTGAGGTCAGGAAGCAGTTTGGGGATGATCACGGGTGACTCTGAACTGTGGGTTGGGACTTCACTTTGGAGGTAATGGGAAGCCGTTGCTGGTTCTGGAGTGCTGGGGTGTGGTTTGCACTGTGGGGAGATAACTCTGGGAGCACTGTCTGAATGGGCTTTGTCTGGAGCCTCTCTGGGGAGCGTCTCTTCCCTCGTTTTCCCCCAGCGTCCCTGGCTGTGCACCCTGTTACCACCAGTAGCCAGTCCTTTTTTAAGCAAACAGTGTCACTGACATTTTATGAAAACATGCTGTCAAGAGTCATGAGTCCTGTCAACATGCATGAGGAACCAATTTCTTCTTCTGGCCTCTGAGATATTTTCCATGCCCCCTTCCCTGTGGTCTCAAAGGACAAGAGATCTGACAGTGTCTTGGCTCTGTCAGCTGGTGGCCCCTCAGCCACTAGGGTCAGCCTGACAACCAAGAGTCAGACTGCCCAGCCTGCCTGGTGTCCTGTGATCCTGGTCCTGCCTTTCTCTGCACAAACTTATTCTCCTACCATCCTTGGAAGGGAGGTTTACAGTTTCTAAATTGCAGTGGATGGTTGAGAGGGGGGCTAGCTGTGTGACCTTGGGCAAGTTACCCAGCCTCTCTGCACCTTAGTTTTTTCACCTGTCAAATCATACTCGGAACATCACAGGTCTGTTGCATGGATTAAATGAGATAATAGAATTAATGAACTTTACAAGGGTTCAGTAATAGTTAGCGAAAATCTCCTGTTATCCCTACAAAGCCCTCCTCATAGAAAGTTGAGGAGCTAAATCCATTTCCTAAGATGACAAGGACGTCGAAGGCAGGATCTGCTTCTGGTTTGGAGGCCTGGGTTCCTTTCAGTAGCACCATGAGCACGTAGATTGGCAGGAGGTCCTTCCTCCCACCCATGAGCTCTGTGTTTTTCCACCTCTTTTCTTTCCCTCTGTGCAAGGCCAGAGAATCAAGTCATGTGAGTTTCATCTTCTGTCACTACCCCAGACTCAGCTACAATCAGTGCCCGCCTTGGTGGGCCTGCACTTCTCCCTCTCCCATCCCACCCCCCACCCCAAGACAGCATTCTCAGCCTCAAGTCTGCCCCAGCATCCCTAGAGGGCCGCTCAAACGGATTGCTGCATCTCCCCACCCCGAGTGTCTGATTAGTAGGTCTGGGAGGGGGGCAGGGGAATTTTCAGACTCCCAGGGGATGCTGGTATGGTCAGGGGACCGCACTTTGAGACCCACTGTCATAGAGTGTTTGAACATGACCTTTTATAAAAACTCAGCAAAAATGACATGACCAGTTAGGTTCCATTACAGCAAAAGCCAGTTTGAATTCCTGGGATGCTTAAATTCTACACTGTTTTGAAGAAAGCCCAATGTGGTCATCCCCCTCTGGAGGAGCCGCTTTTGGTCGAGTAGAAGTCCTTTGGAACTAGGCTAAAAGGCACAGAGAAGACCATTGATCATTAGCATGTCAGTGGGTTCTCACTCAGACTCCCAACTGTCTAAAACTAGAGCCTTCTCATGGGAATCTGTCCAGCCTTTTCCACGTAACCTAGCTTGCAGACTGTGGTCCCTCTGGGGGAAGGAGCTGTAGCACAGACCTTTCATAGGTAGAACACATGTGACGTTTCTCCTGGTGCCACTGAAGTTTGGTCTTGCCCTGTTCAAATGGCGAGAGATTCTTCATCACAAGCGTCTAAATGAAAGAGTTTGTATATTTCTGTACTTTGGGCCTTTGTAAACACTTGCACTGAGAAAGGTGAGGAGCATTCTAGATTCAGCTGCCTGCAAAGCTCAGACCCTGCAGGGCTGCGCTTCCCTCCGCCGTGAGGTGTGGAAATGATGCTGGCAACTTCTTGGACCCTCCTCCAACCAATACCTATATTCCCTTTCTTTGCATGTGGTCCCGCCTTAGTAACTCGCTTCTGTAGAACAGAATGTGGTGGAAGGGATGCTGTAGATCCCTGAGGTAGGTCACAAAGGCAACACAGCTTCCACTGGCTCTTTCTTGGGAGTCCTGGGGCCCGCCTTCTAGGGCAGCCACACGGAGAAAACACAGAGATAGAGGGAAAGGCCGCGGCCCCTGCTGGTCCAGCCGTAGCCGTATCTGTATCTGTCTTTCGAGCATCAAGGCCAGATGTCAAGGACAGAGACAAGCTCTCCCGCTGAGCCCTGCCCAGATTGCTGATCTGTGAGAAAACAGACGTCTTGGAACAGGTGTTCTAAGCCGCTGCATCTCAGGGTGGTTTGCTGTGCGGCCCCAGGTAACAGGAGCAGCACACGTGGACACGCAGTTATTCAGGCTTCTGAAATGGAAGTAACCAAGACACAAAGTGTTTCAGGAAGCAGCAGATTCAGGACAGTGGCCCCGGGTTCCACGGCCAAAGAGCTGTCTCCAGGGATGAGCCGCACTGGCCTTCAGGGACGGATCTGCAGATATTGAGAGGCCTGTAAACCAGCCGTAATCCGTCTGCCGTGGTTGCCAGCAGTTCTGTTCTAATCAAGCGGTTCTTTTCTGGAAGGCCCTTATCCAAGGGCCGCCCCAGTCTAAACCCAGATTGCCTTGTGAAAAGCTCACCATTACAATACAGTAAATATTGACTCAAGGGCCTTGAATTCAGGCACTGGGTTCTTTCCAACACAAATACTCAACAATTTATTTATAAACAGCATCTCTCCATTTCCTCTTATGGCGATTATTCACCATCTTTGCTTTGCAGCGTCGTCTATCGGCAGTTTTTTGATTTCTTTTTTCCTCTTTTCTGGCCCAGCGTCACGGCTGGCATCTTTAGCCTCTTGCATTCTCTTGGGCACCTTCCCGAGGTTCCTTATGATGCAGGATAGGTGTGTGGCCGCAGGCGCTGCGGTTAGGGTCCCGGCCTTTGCACGAGGTCCCGCCGTAGCTTCATCCGGGGGGATCTCCGAGCCTCAGTTTCCGCATCTGTGACACAAGGTGGGCCCTGATCGTGGGAAGTGCTTTGCACGTGGGGTCAGTGCTGTGGACCCACCAGTGCTTTGTCTCCTGCATCTTCTAGGGGCAGGTCCTCGAGGAGGGGGCTCTCTCCCAAGCGAGGCAGAATGTCAGGCGTTTCTAACCGCATGTCCCTCACTGGTTATCTGGTGAAGGGGGGAGGATGGGGCCAGGAAGGCTTCCCAAATCCAAATGCGACACCTGGAAGAGAGAACGTCAGCCTGGGGCGTTCCCGAATCCAGCTTTGACAAGTGTCTCCCTACGACGGAATGCTCCTGAGTAGGGACAAGGCTTACGTGTGGTCATCTCTGTTGCAGAGGCCTCGCAAGGTGTCTGGGCCACACGGGGGCTCTGGAAGTGGGAGCTTCCGTCCTTTGGAATCTGTGCGGGGTTTGAGGTGAGGCAGGCCTGAGTTCCAGTTCCGGCTTCACGACTCACCAGCTAGACGACTAGAGAGGGGGATGATGTATCTTGCCGGGTAGTTCTCGGGATTGAGTAAAATCACCATGTGAAGCCTCTGGCATGCTGCCTGGCACAACGTAGGTCGTCAACGAATGGCAGATGACACTGTCATCAGAATCATCAGCATTACCAAGTAACCTCCAGTAGCATAATAAAATGGAACAAAGCCCAGGTCATTCATAAACAGTGAAAACCATTTTTTATGGTTCTTCTAGTTCCAGCGTCAGCAAAGTACATCCCTGGGGCCAGATCCAGCCTGCTGCCTGGTTTTGCAAATAAAGTTTTACTGGGACAAGCCCTGGTCATCTGCAGAGATATTATCTTTGGCTGTGTCAGTGCCGCAAGGACAGAGGCCAGTGGTTATGACGGAGACCTCGTGGCTCGTAAAGCCTGAAATATTCACAATCTGCCCTTTATAGGAAAAGTTTGCCAACCCCTGTTTTAGTCAATGGACTGTTACGCAGCCCCCTTTGCGGGGGGGGGGAAAAAAAAAGATAGCTGTGAAGCCTTATGTGGCAACATGGCAAAGTATTTATAGTATGAAAAGCAGAATAAAAGGAATTTTCTATGGAAAATAAAATCTCCTTTAATGTCATTAAAATATCTCCCCTGTGAACAAGGTGGCAGGCAGATGCTGAGAAGCCTGGTAACCGTGGCGATTTGGGGGGAGCTTCCTTTGATCCTCTGTCCTCCAACTCAGGCAGGGCTCACAGGCCTGGGGGCGCACGGTGGTTTCAAATTCGCAGAGAGGGGCTGGCAGGAAAGCCAGCCTGCCAGCCCACAAGCCAAACATCTGCTCGGACCAAGCTTTGGAAGTCCCTTGCCCACAAGTATGTCCCTTGTCGGGGCTGGAGTCGGGCTGAGCCTCCAGCGGCTGTTAAGTTTCCATCTGAGAGGCCCACCTCGTGGGAGGGAGGGGACCCACACCTCCGGTCCCTCCTTTGTGCATTCTTGTGGGGAAAGGGGGCAGGGGGTTCCACTGTAATTTGGGACCAAATTAACACATCTTTACGACTTCCATCAATGTCTTCACTTCTTTCAGTCTGTGCTCCTTTTAATCACTTTCTCTGGGGCCACGGCTTGGCCCACGAAGCAGGAGCTGGGGTCTCCCGGCAGGGATGAAAACTACGAAAGGGCGGAGATGACATTAAATGCTATGTCCTGGCTTTCTTTCGTCTTTCTTCGGTTACAAGTTTGGGGTGTAGGGAAGGGTGGAAATTCCTGGGCAGGATGACCATGCCCAGGAAATTGGTATATTTACTTTCGGAGAAAATATCCAGTAAACTTTCTAAACGCAGGGAAATGGTCTGGTAGAGCTGTTCACCGTCCGAGCATTGAGGTCCAGTGTCTGTAGGATCCATCCAGGTGGGAGAGGTCGGGAGCGGGGGCCTGGAAAGCAGATGTGGGGCCCCGCCGTGCTGCTGTGGAATGGTCTGGGCTGCCGGGGTGGGCAGCTCCACGGCCACGGAACGCTTCGAAGCCCCCAAGCCCCCCGAGAACCCATGGTGGGTGGGACTGGGGTGGGGCAGGCCCGTCCTTCCCTTGTTCTTGGCTCGCAGACAAGAGGCCCTCCAGTTCTTCACCAGGCTGCGCTGGGAGTAACTCTGCACACTGCCACTCACCCCAGCAAACATAACGGCAAGTGCCCTTGCTTTGTCCCCACCCTGCTGGGACCCCACAGGGCTGGTGACGCGGAAGGACCTGGGCTGGAACCTCACTGGCAAACCAGTTAACCTCTCTGTGCCTCAGGCTCCACGTCTGTGAAATGGGCATAACAACCCCAAGCGGTCTTGCTGGTCGTTCGGAGGATTCAAAGAGATGAACGAGCCTGCTGTGAAGTAACAATTCCCCACCACCCTCGCCGCTCCACGCACACACAGAGGGTCGAGTCAGGGAAAAAGAAGGCTAAATATTGGGTTTTTTTTTACTTGGCCTCACTGATTTAAAGGGCCTGCTTTGGGAGTGACAGAGGTTGGTTAGTATCTGGGATTTTTGTGCCGCGGCGTTTCCTCATGAAGAGGGATGACTCTCAGGGCATTTGCCACGCCACTGCCTCTCCTGAGCTCAGGGTCAGGACGACACTTTCAGGGACCTGCCCCGAGGTCGGCATGGGCGGCCGCAGCTTTGGGGTTCGTTCCCAGACATGCCACGGCTGATTTCAGGTTGCCCGTCCTGTCAGGGGGCCCGTGGGAAGGCCTGGCGGAGGGCCTTTACTCAGATCCGAGTAAGTGAAGAGCCCCGGCCATGAGGACGGGTCGGCTCAGAGGGCGCTGCTCCCGTCACCCAGCTGGTCCACCGCCCTCCGGCGGCTTCACCCAGCGCTCAGCCCGTGGGTGGGGATTCCACGCAGGCGACTTGGAAAAGCCTTTTGGCGATAGTGCTCCTCTGGTTTGGACAGTCTGGTGGAGGGGCCTGGGGTTGGGGGGAGGACTTGGCAGCCAAGGTCTCCGAGGAAGGGTATGACTATAACAGGCCGCCCAGCAGCAGGACAGAGCCGAGCGAGCTCCTGGGAGAACCGCCGTGGGGTGTAGGCTACCGGCAGCTCAGAGAAAGCAGGGCTCGTGGCCTCCGGCTGCCAGGTGTAGAGCGTAGTGCGCTCTAGGATGGGGCGTTCGGGGCGGGTATAGAGCAGTGGCCTATGTTCTGTGCCTGTGTTTCCACCACTCCCCGTGGAGAGTGCAAGGAATTCAAGAGTGCTGTGCCGTGTTCTCAAAGCTGGACACCCTAAGCCAGGGGGCCACATAAATCTAGAGGATGCCCCTGTTAGCATCTCTTGGACCCTCCCTGTATACCAGATTGGCAGTATCATTTTGGCTGAGCTTAAATGTAAGGTCATTTTAAACCCTCTTTAGCAGTGGTTCTCCAAGTGTGGCCCCCAGCGTTGGCATCAGCCTGGAGACTCGTTAGAAATTCAGATTCTCAGCCTCCACCTGCACCAACAAGCCTGGGGTGGGACCCAGGCCTCTGGATTTTAGCCAGCTTCCAGGTGACTTTAGTTTGAGAACCACTGCTGCAGCCTCCTAAAGGCTCTGAGAAGTCCAGCCCTAAAGAAACCCATTTCGTTTTGTTTAGTCTGATGTCCCCTTTACATGGCCACATGGCCTGTTTACAGCTTCATGGCCTTAAGCTTCCTAGGAATAAGCTTTGGGAAACAGGAAAGAGGGGTTTGGGGGCTGACAGAGTTGGTTCGAATCCCATAGCCTCCCTTGGGCGGTTGGGAGCTTTACATCAGATACTCTCCTGCTTAGTGCTGTCCTCGGTCCAGAGAAAGCCCGCGAAATGGTAGCCGCTAACAACAGTAGTAACGTCACCATTAGGATGATAAAGTGTGATATGTTACCCTCGTAGCTCCAGTGTAATACATTTCACGTGTCCTTTTTGCCGCCTTTTCTTTCATAAATCACTGTTTGATTTGGGGTGTCAGTCCTATGCTTCCTCCCTGTACCTCTGGTTCCCAGGTTGAATGCCCTGACTGCTTCTAGCAAAGTTCGTGGCCCTCGTCAGGGGAGCAAAAGTCAGGCTTCGTGCCTGATGCTTGTCTGTGGTAACTGCCCTACCTGCCCTTTGATGAGAACAAGAGGAGCCCAGCACTCAGGACAGCCAGCACCCATGTCCCCTTGATATGCCGCCCCCTGGGGTAGAGCAGAGCAGTTCAGGCAGCAAGCCCACAGCCAGGCCCAATGGCAGGGCTGCCGGGGACAAGCCATCTTTGGCCTGGCAGGCTACTTAGCTACCTTAATAGAATTTGCTCCCTGGCTTCAAGGAGATAAACAGGGAGTTAAATACAGATAACAAGCAGGGTTTTATCACTCAGCATCACGCAGTAGAAAGAGTATGATGATCCAGCTTCTGCCCCTTAGAAACGATGGGGCCTCCGACAAGCCACCATTCTTCTCTGAATCTCTGACTGCTCACCTGTAAAATGGGGCTGGTGAAATCCACCTACCACGTAACAGTTTGAATTAATCCAAGACCTGGAAGTAGTGAGCATAGCACGTGGCACACAGCAGGTGCTTAAGGCATGTGAACTTGAAATCTCATCGTCCTTTCAGGCAAAATGGCCACCCAAATGGTCCTTATCTTTCGAGGATCAATTTAGTTCCAACATGGGACTTCCCCGGTGGTCCAGTGGTTGAGAATCCATCCGTCTCGCAATGCAGGGGACGCCGGTTTGATCCCTGGTTGGGGAACTAAGATCCCACATGCTGCGGGGGAACTAAGCCTGTGCGCCACAACTACTGAGCCTGCACGCCACAACTACTGAGCCTGCACGCCACAACTAGAAAGCCTGTGTGCCGCAACTACAGAGCCCACGCGCCACAACTAGAGAGAAGCCTGCACGCCACAATGAAGGATCCTGCGTGCTGCAACTGAGACCGGACGCAGGCAAAGACAAAAAAAAAAATTTAGTTTGAACATTCATTCATTCATTCCCTTGTTCAGTCATTCATGGATCGCATATTTATCAAGCACCTACTCTCTATATTATATTGATGGCTCCTGCTGCAGATACAGAGATGGACAAGACAGGACCTCAGCATTTAGAGGGGGTGACGGACTTGAGTCTACTAATGACATAATTCATTATCTAATTAAGATTGGGGTTAGGGTCAGGAAGGAAAAGTCTGTCTTCCCAGCCAGCCCAACCCACCAGTATCGGCTTCCTTCGGATTCCCTATTTACTGCCTGGTCTTGTTTAAATGCTTCCAAAGTCTCAGAGTCATTTCCTAAAGTTGACTGTTGCCAAGGCCCTGGGATCTCAGGCCGCCTCTGCCCCACTTCCACGCTGTCCAAACCTGTGGGCTGAGTCCAGGATAAAATACGTTCTCAGATCAGCATTTCTCTCTTGGGAATGGCAACTGGGAAATGTCACAGACTTAAAGACGTTGCGTTCCAGCTTGGAATTACGCAGTACTAATGTGTTAAAGACCGATGGCTGCTGGAGGGTGGACAGAAGGCAGAGCTGGGGAGGAGGCTAGTTTATGAAACATGGTAACTGGCTCTAATGTTTTCAAAAGTTCCTGGCATGTGAATTCTTCCTGAGAAATGGGTCTTTTCAAGACCATCACCAATTTGTGCTAGTGAAAATCAATTGCATTCTTTTGTCCTTTTGGCTTTTTGTTCTTTTCATTGGATGGCAATCCCAAATGAACGTCCCCACGGGGTGGGGGTGGGAGATGCAGGACGCAGGTTTTGGATAACAAGTGTGAGTCAGTACAGAGAAGAAAGACCCGGCTGCTTCTGGATGTACTGACAGCATCGTTTGGGCTGGCATTTCCCTGGGGTGTCTGGCTCACGTGGGTGACAGCTAGCCTGTTCCCAGCAAGGTAGGTGGTTTGCTTGAGGACCCTATATATTGGGACTTTTCTCTCCAAATGTCACGTAGAAGCATGAAGCCTCTTGGCCGATAGGGGTTGGGGGCCCATGAAAGTTAGCAAACAGCCCCACGTGGCCCCGATCTCAAGCCTGCCACCTCTCCCTATGGCCCTTGGAGTAAAGTCCTAAATCTATAGCGTCCCAATACGGGGACAGTGTCCTCTGCTTGTTTGATTTCCTGGGGCTCGGCGGACAGTACAGGCCAGTCAGTGCTTGAGTGATGGATGGACGGAGGGCATGACTCTTCAGGAAGCGTGCCCCTGCTGACCTGGCCAGCCTTGGGCCCCCCTGCACCCTGGTACCACACTTTCAGCCCCCTGGGACTTCATTCAGTCCTCTGTGCTGTGCTCTCTGAGGCTTTCACCTTTTTTTGCGTATGATCACCTCTTTATGGCAACACAGGTCTTCCCTGAAGGCTGGGGCACTCTTAATTATTCTTCCAAGGCCAGCGTGGGCCTCACCTCCTCCCCCAAGCCTACCCTCAGCCCCAAGCAAGGAGAGATGCCCTTTCTCCGCACCGTGACGGTTTGCTTGTCTGTGGCCTCTCCTGGACCACGACCACGAATGAAGGCAGGAATGAGGGGAACAGAGCCTGGAGCTGGGGCCCTGACCCTGCAGCCCTGGCCCCGGGCGGTTTCAGCCAGACCCGATGGATGGATGGATGGATGGATGGATGGGAGAGACTTACGTGTTCCTTGGACGGGTCGCTGATGCTGCCGTTGGTAGTTGGGGCGGCCGTCTCTGCACCCTCGGGCTTCTCCTGCTGCTTCCGCTCCTCCTTGGGCAAGCCGCCCTGCCCGGGGAGGGCCACTTCGCCCACACCCAGGGCCTCGCTCTTATACTGCTTCACAAACTCCTCCATCGCTTTCAGCTCGTTCTCCAAAAGTCCGCGGCAGCGAGAGGGGTCCTGGTCGTAGACGGGGAGCTGACGCAAGAGCTGACGCCGGCGGTAGTAGGCGCCCTCGGTGCCCGTCACTGGCTGCTTCTCCTTGGGGATGAGCTCCATGTACTGCAGGCCCTGGGGAAGAGGAGACCCAGCACCATGATTCCCAAGCACCAGGCAGAGATCTGAGCCCTGGCAAGACCCGGGCTTCTGCAGGTCTCTGCAGAACCCTAGGATTATTCTCAAGGGAGAAACGGGGCGACTTTGGGGAACACTGGCAAGAGGCCTAAATCCACTCTCCCCTGAGTCCCATTCACAGATTCACATTCTTGATGAGAATCGGGTAATTTCAGCAGACGTTCCTTTTAGATTTGCTGGCTTTGCAACAAGGATTTTGTTTCCTTCAAAACTGAATATTTCTACTTCATTTGCCTCAAGGCAAAGCTTCTCATTAAAAAAAAAAAAAAAAAAAGTCGATCTAGTTTAACATTGCTTTCCTTGGCAAAGTTTAATTAAATCACTGTAGGCAGAAGGTATTTCATAGTTTATTAATTTAAAAATATGCCAAGGCACCTTCTAATAGTAGAATCGACAAGGTCTCAGGTCAATTAACATTTCCACACCAACAGGGCTGGCACAGACGCTAGACCATCTGAATATTAATATGTCCATGGATAACTGTTCAGTGGCCTTTTGTTGGTTTGCTTGCTTGCTTGTTTTTAAATGAGCAGAAGTCTTACACTTGGGTGGGTCCCAGGGATGGGGAGATTAGGGGGAGATAAAGGTCAAGGCCACACAGCATGAGAAAGTGTGGAAGGCCAGTCGTTTGTCCTCGACTACTGTTCTCCACCACTGACCCTGACCCTGACCCTGACCCGTACCTGACTCGCCCGCCAGACGGCCTGATTCCCATGCCCCCGTGGTTGCTGCCGTATTTACCCTCTTAGAGTCTGCCTGCCCCGTATCTCGTCCTTGGGGCTCTACTCACACTGCAGTTGTGTTAACCAACATGGAAAATGCGATTCATAATGGACAGTCCCGGCTGCGGCCTGTCTGTAGGGAACAGGGGATGAGGACCTGGGGGTGGGGAGTGCTAGTCCAGAGGCTGGTTTACTGAATTTCATAACAAATGAATTCCAGATAAGAGCCTTTTTAGAACAGGGAGAGGCAGGTGTGGGAATGCAGTTGAGGGGTGGCTGTGAGCACCCCACCCTCGGCGGCTCAGCCCTAGATCCTGGGGGACCCGGCTGAGACCTCCCGGCCCTGTGGGCTCACGCACACCCTCTTCGTCCCTGTTCCTCTGCACAGCCCCTCGTACTCTCAGGGCACCTTCTAGACACAGGAAATGTCCTGGGTGGTGCACAGAATCCTGGGAAACCTGGGTTACTAGCTGCAGCCCTGCTGCTGCTCTCTGTGTAAGATCAAGAAAGCACCCAGCCTCTCTGGGCCTCCGTTTCCTCATCTGCAAAGTTCAGGGTAGAAAGCACGATCGTTAGGGTCTGGGCCATTGTGAGAAGTCAGTGGCGACCTCACTTGATCCTCCTCACAAGTAAGAGGAGAGCAGTGTGACTCAGCCGAGTCCGCAGCCCAGAAAAGGGGCCAAAGTAGGCTGGCTGGCCCAAGAGTCCCAGGCCCTTCACCCAACGCTCAGAAGCCCCAGAAGCCCCGGGGAGTCCCCCAGCTGACGACACGTCTGGCAGGGGCTGATTCCTGCTGTGTCTTGGGAAGACCGTGGCTTTTCTCTTGATCGGTGTGAAACTGCAGGTGGCCTCCAATGAGAACAGGCCAGACGGGTAGATCTGAAGACCCCTGTCTCAAACTTTGGGGTGCACAGGACTCACTTGGCGACCTTGTGGGAAAGCTTCCCAGGCCTGGAAGTGAGTGTGTGTATAGGTCCTCCTGGGGGAGTCTGAAGTAGGACATCCGAGGGCAGTGGGTGGGGGAAGGGATGGGACCAACAGAGGACAGGAAGCAGCAGCCCAACAGCCAGCAGGCTGGGGTGGGGCACAGGGCCCTGGGGAGATGGATGAGGGTACGGTAGGGCACAGGACCCTGGGGAGATGCAGCAGGGGCGGGGCCGGGGAAATACCCCCTCCAGCCCTTCCTATTTCTTACCTGGGGCCTGCCCGGCTCCTAGAATCTCAGGAAGGATTTTGCAGAAGTAGAAACGAGAGCTTTGCTCATGCTGCCAGAATGGGCATCCAGACCTGGCCAATATCTCACTTACTCCGAGCGCTGAAGCAGCCCCAGTCGCCCAGAGGATTCGGCTGAGGGGAGAGCAGCCTCTTCTAGGAAGGCTGCTTTCCGACCCCAGTGGAGTGGTATGAGGAATGGTAGGGACAGCTAACACCTACGTGCCGCTTACTGCTGCGGTCCAGGCCTTCTTCTAAGTGCCTGACCTATGCTAACCCATTTAATTCTCACAACGCCCCTGGGAGGAAGGTACTAATATTATCCCTTGGGAAATTGAGGCACAGAGAAGTTAAGGAACCTCCCGAAGGTCACACAGCTAGTATGCGGAAGAGACAGCTTTGAACTCAGCAGCTTGGATCTCAACTTCTTCTATACTGACTGTCTACAAGTTGGGTGATGTGCAAAGGGAAAAAAAAATGTCCCCCAATCTCTGGGGGAGTTTCCTTTTGTCATCATTTCAGGGTGAGGGGGCTGTGGAAGCACTGCCTGGTGCCAGGATGCTGTAGTCCCTGGATCTGTGTGTGGCTCTGGTCTTCTAGGGCCTGCACCCCTCCCTGCTCGACTTTATAAGTCAGCCTTGTGGTCGAGGTTGCTCCTGCACTCACAGTGTCCTCAAAGCCCCAGCTGG
Organism: Platanista minor; assembly: GCA_004363435.1. Taxonomy (NCBI): domain Eukaryota; kingdom Metazoa; phylum Chordata; class Mammalia; order Artiodactyla; family Platanistidae; genus Platanista; species Platanista minor. The sequence continues at coordinate 1,945 of RJWK010049532.1, read as the reverse complement.
GTACCAGCTCTCTGCCTTTGCATTGGCAAGGCCCCAGCATCCGGCTACCATGGGCATGTGTTTCGTGATGGCTGGCCTTGCCTGGCTGGCCTGAGACCCCTCCCACACTCCCTAGCCACGCACTGATGGCAGACGCTGCTAATCAACCCTGATGAGGGTCTCAGAACCCACCTCAAGGCAGCCCTCAAGACAATCACTATCAGTTGGCATGGACTCGGGAAGGGGAAGATGGGAAGAGAGGCCGGGTCAGAGTCAGCTGCTGGTGCTGCTCAGAGCCTGTGAGAGAATCTCTCAGGTATTTCTCCATGAAGCTGACTAAGGTCATGTTCCCAAAACCTTTAGCAAGATGCCTTTTCTAGGATCAGCTGGAAAGATTGGTTTAGGTTTTAAGTTTTTCGTGAGAAACTTTCTGAATCATTTGGTGCTTTGCTGTCTTGGCACAGCCATACTGGGTGAAGAGGTTCCTGGAACCAGGCTTTTTCAGGAGAGAAATCAAAAGAGCAGACAGAAAAGTGGACGAGAAAGGTACTCTTTTCCCAGGGTTGGGCAGTGGGACACACACAGACTCTGGAATCAGACAACCCAGTCCTGATTCTGCGCTTTCTGATTCTTCTCCAGCTGTCGGACAAATGGGCTTCACGTTACATGTTAATCCTGGTCAATCATGGCAGCCTGGAGTGCTGTGTTGAGTAGGATTCTGAGGCCCAACGAGGGCTCAGTGGGAGACAGTGCTCTGACTGCCATGGGTAAGGGAGCAGGGGATGGGGTATGAGTGAATGCCAGCCCTGCATGCGCTCCTCACCAGCTTCTGTTTGCTCTCCTGTAAAACGGGGGCAGTAATGCACCCAGCGCACAGGGAGTGGTGAGGTGTTGATATCCTTCATATACAAATACCCCATGGATGCTGGTTCCCTTCATCTTCTCCGTCTTGCCTCCCCCCAAATTCCCGGCTAGCTTTCAAAGACCCATTCACCTCTCTGAGCCTCAGTTTCTTCTTCTGTAGATGAGGGTAATAATAGTACAGCCCTAACAGTGTTGGAAAATCGGATGCGATTGTGCTTGTGTAGCTCTTAGCGTAGTGCCTGGCTCGTAGTAAGTACTCAATACATACTAGCAATTAGGTTTATTGTGACTTTAGTCTTTGAAGGCTTAAGCATTTCTCTGGCTTTTATTCTGGTTGGGAAGGGTGACAGAGAGCAGGATTCAGTCCCATTTCCAAAACATAATCAGTCCCGATCACTTGGTAATTAAACAAAAAAAGTTGGAAGGGTGAGTGGGAAGAAAGTCATCCAATCTCAGAAATGCGATTTGCTTGGGCGGGCCAGACGCAGGGCAGACAGAGGGGCCTTTATCCCATGTGGTTTTATGAGCCAGCATTAATCACGGCCCGACGATGCCTTCCTCTGATTCGTCTGGGGCTGAAGCGTTTGGGGTTTTCACCAGTCAGTTCCTGACGCCCACAGCTGGCTCTTTTATGAGCTGCTTGCTTTAGTTTCCACTGACATCTTGGAGACCCACTGATGGCTCACCCAGGCCCGGGTGCTGGAGGGCAGGCCCGCGTTCGGAACCATCCGGCACTGCTGCTATTCCGTGCCACCGTTTGTGACCCCCGACCTGCCCCTGCTTACCCACTGGAGCTGTCAAAGTCCAGTTCAGCATTCTGTGTTTCCTCACATGTAAACTAACCCTCACCTCACAGGGTGGCTGAGCTCATGCAGGCTGAAGTGTTCTTTTAAAATATGCTTCTCGGGCTTCCCTGGTGGCGCAGTGGTTGAGAGTCCGCCTGCCGATGCAGGGGACACGGGTTCGTGCCCCGGTCTGGGAGGATCCCACACGCCGCGGAGCAGCTGGGCCCGTGAGCCATGGCTGCTGAGCCTGTGCGTCTGGAGCCTGTGCTCCGCAACGGGAGAGGCCACAGCAGTGAGAGGCCCGTGTACCGCAAAAG
>RJWK010049531.1:0-16587 GCA_004363435.1 Platanista minor | reverse complement strand
TTTAAGGAAAAAAAAAATGTATGGGGGATTTAATGTCTTTTGTCTATCTATCTATCATCTATCTATCTATCTATGTATCTGATGTGTGTATATGTATGTATAAGAATAAGGCTTAAAGTTCAATACATGAGGGTTAGAGTGTTTATCTCAGGAAGAATGAGCGTCTCCATTCTATCTTTGGCTAATCTATATTTTCAGACTGTTTTTGGTAGTGAAGCTGGATGAGCCACATTTTATTTTCAGAAGAGAATATGGTGATTTGGTGGGCATTTCAGAGTCTGTGCCCTGGGCTGGATTAAGTCCAGCCTAGTCTGACAACAAAGCTGCTTCTCCAGCCGGCAGGCATGTTTCCAGGGCATGTGGGCTCCCAGACCCAGTCTTCTCCCTGTTGAGCGCTGGATGTGCTCTCAGCCCAAAGTGGGTGCCGAGCATCCCAGGGACGGGCCTGGTTTCGAGGCCCCTGCTCTCAGGCAAACCCATGCATCCTTTCAGTGCCCTTTTCTAGAGCAGGGAAATGTCAGGTTTGTCCCTATTTCCCGGATGCGGGAGCCTCTTGAAGTCCCCCAGTTCATTTAAAGAGAAAATATTAACAAGATAATTATTGAAGGCTCCTGCACAGAGAGGCAGGACATCACATCAGGTGAGGGCAACCAAGTGGCATTCAAGGGCAGCTGTTGCAAATTCAGTGCAGTGTCACTGTCAGGCCCTGGTGCCTCGGTGGCATCAAGAAAATAAAGGATTCATGGGGTATCAGAGTTAAAATATATACACATGGAGGGCAGCCAGCTGGTAAAACCTCCACCCTTTGCAGCACACTCTCCAGCGCAGCCTCTGCGCCACTTGCAAACTGGCTGCCCTGAGGCCAGACTTGCCTACAGTGTGTTCTATCCAATTTCTTGGTCTTTCAAGGGAGGGTTCAGTACAAGCAAAGAAAGCTTGGATCCCGTATGAGCAATTTAACCATTTGACTGACGATCTACCATGGGCAAGCCATCCAAGGGGGAGAGAACTGAGCATAGAATTTGGAAGTGCTTAGGACTTGGAAGCTAGAGTTTGTTCGGCCAACTCTGTGTGTTGACGGGTGAAAGCTCTCAATTGCTAGCAGCGCATTCAATTTAAAACAGTCAAGCAAAAGGGAAAACAAAATAAACAAACAAAATGAATCAGGCAGCCCACTCCAGAAATGCCAGCCTCGGAGACCTCTGATTCAAATAATGCTTCACCTGCACACTCATGTGTTCATTCAACAAACAGACGCATGGTAAATGCAGAAGGTGTTGACAGGTGGACGCGGACAGCAGGAGGGGAGTGCGTCCGTGGAATGTTCTGGGATGGAGAGGATGGTGTGGAGGGTGCGTGTGACATCACCAAAAATGGAGACCCAGGTATGGCAGTGAGTAGGAAGGGGTGCTGAAGACTCAAGGCCACTTCATGGCGCCAGGGAGGGTGTATCGGAGCTGTGCAGTAGACCCTGGGGAGGAATTCTTTCTTCCGAGGGTGATTGCATTCTGAAGTTAGAACAGCAGCCAAACATTGAATGTAAGCAAACTCACCCCTGGAAAAGTCACTATTTTGTTTGTGCTTGTTTTTCCCAGAGATGAAACAGATTTTTGGTTTTGGTTTGGTTTGGTTTTCCATTGGTGGCGGGGCAGGTGCACAAGAAAGAGGTGACTTACATTGAAGCCCCCGAATGTTAAAGGGGGGACCTTCTCTGTAGCTTGGGAATCGCACACAACACTGTGTGGTGAGGGCAGTGAGACCAACAGAGAGAGCGGGACCCTGTCTTTTCTCCCTTTAGACCAGCGCAGCTCAGAATGGGGTTTGAGGGCCTGCTCTGTTAAGTTCTCTCTCTCTGTCTCTCTCTCAGTTAAAATTGTCCAGTTACAATATACACACTACCATATATCAAATAGATAACCAACAAGGACCTACTGTAGAGCACAGGGAACTCTGCTCAGTATTTTGTAATCACCTACAAGGGAAAAGAATTGGAAAAGAATATATGTATATATTCTGAATCACTTTGCTGTACACCTGAAACGAACACGAAATTGTAAATCAACTATACTTCAATTTTTAAAAAGTGTGCTGCAAAAAAGATTGTCCAGTTAGATCCATTAATCAGATGACTCTTTGATAGTTCCCAAGGCTCAGAAAAGCATCTGAACAGAATCCCGGAGATGACAACTTCTGCTGGGAGTTGGTATCTGCCGACACCAAAGGGGACAGTTGTCCAAGGAAAGCAACCTGGAGGTGATGCGGTCCACTTGGCCAGGGCTTGCTGATGTCTACAAGGCAGTGAGTGTCCTGAGGCCCCTTCCCTCATTCAAAATCAATGCTAAGAGCCGAGGCTCCAGTCTTGCCTTCTTTCTAATCCACAGTCACTACGTGTAATTTTCTCCCCTGTCCCCATCCTCCCTGTACAGATGGGTTTTGCTCAAGAAGAAAAGTGAGCTCCTTTGTCAAAATAGGAGCCAGGCTGGAAGCTGCCCCTTCCCTCCCCTCCGGGGCTGAACCCACCGTCCCTCGTGTGGGCACCGAGCACACGGAAGCCCAGGGGCCCCATGACAGTGTCTGGGGTCCTGGCTGCGGGGGCTTTGGAGAGGTGATTAGGAAAGCGTACAGGTCCCTGGTGGCTGCCTTCAGACATTTCATCTCAATTACGTGAAATTCAGATAAAGAGAAGCTAGGTTTCCTCTAGTTCTCTGTCCTTCCTGTGCTTCGGTGAGTTCCTGAAATAACAGGGTCTTAATCCAGGTCGGTCCACGACTTCCAGAGACTCGGATGTGGTTCAAGTTCTTTCTCAACGGCTGCCTCTTTTCCCGGCTCAGAGGCGGTGGATGTGGAATTGACCAACCTCATTATTATTTTTATCTCCTAAGCCAGGAAAAGAAATTAAACTGTTTGATATCCATTTGACTGTTTTGTCTCTCTTAAAACAAACAACCATTGAAGAAGCACCTTCAGTAGGTAGTTCCGTTCCCAGCAGGAGCAGCGCCCTCCCAGGACAGCTGTGTCTCTGCTCTTTTCTATCACCTTCCAGAAACATGCCCTGTGCTTCCGGCCACTGTCTCCCCCTCTTAATTCATGTCTCAGCTTCAGCGTGATGTCTTAGGACACTTCTGTCCACTTAAGCAGAACCACCCTCTGGCCCCCGCAACACTATTTCCTAACGTGTCCTCTGTGTCTCTCCTTCCCAGCACTCATCATTCTTGTAAATCTTTTACAACCACCATCTGCTTTATCCACCCAAATCTTAGGAGACCAGGCAGGAGTTGACCCAGTCTTATCTCTGTAGCCCCAAGGCTGAGTAAGCACCAGGCACAAAAGAGCCTTAACATATATCAGTTGAATTCATGAATGAATAAATAAACTGAAAGTTGAATATTAGACATATCAATACTTAGTGACTTCCACGACTCCCCACCAGAGATTTATCATCAGCCATCGTTTTCACCTGTTGCCTTACCCTTCTCTATTTTCCAGTTCAAATAAAGTTCTTCCCTTAATAACTATTCAGTTAGAAAAATGTTTCACTGGACCAGAAGAAGGGAACAAATTCCCAGATCAAAAGAAATGGTGGTGTGAGGCCACTAACTTCTATGTTTCTGGTACACTGACATAATTCCAAGTCAAGTTTACCTCATGACCCAAGATGGCTGCTAGTGCTCCAGTCATTACATCCACATTCTAGAGAGCAAGAAAGAATGTGAGGCAGGAGAACCAAATGGGTTTCATCTCTCACCTGCATCTGCTCCATTTAGGGAGACTTTCCAGAACTCTCACATAACATTTCCATTTTTCAGCACTTGATAACCGGGTACACTTAATTACAAGAGATGTTGGGCATAGTGTAACCTTGAATATGACTGATGTTTTGATTCTAAAGGAGAAAGATTGAATGGATATCTGGTAGGCAGCATTCTCCACCTTCTCTGGGTTTCCTGCATATCAAAGAGCTGTCTTGCCCTGGGATCTATACTGGTATCTGACAGTGACATGCACCAGCAGGAGATCAGAGGGAGGGACAAAAGCGGAGTTAAAGTATTAATTTCCCCAACAAGCTTCCTGTGGTATTGCAGCAGACAGGCTGCTTCCTTTACTGGCAGTCCCAGGTCCTGCCTGGTGGCCCTCCCAGCACAGCCCTCCCCGTCACTCTGCTACCATGCCCTCCGCAGTCCCTCACCCCTGCGTGTGAGAGATGGTGGTTGTCTCTCTATTACTAATCCCTGGGGTTTCCCTGCACAATACTTTACACGTAGTCTATTAAATTCTCCCCAGATTATCCCACTTTATGCGTGCTACCTATGGCTACTAGGACCCTGAATCACGTAGCAACTGTTTTCAGCCCTGACATTCGGAGGGTTCAGGAAACACAAGAGTTGCCCTCCATAGCGCCATGCTCGAGGCACTGCAACTTCTGTGCGGAAGTGAACTGACAGTAGTATTATTAGTGACACAGAAATCGTAGGTCTGCTACTGAATGCTGCTGACAAAGTGGCGGCCCCAGTAATATCACAAACAACGTGCCTGCAGGAGGTAGGAACCTCAGACCACACACTCGGATGCTAGGAATGTACGTTTATATTTTATAGGTGACCACATCACTATTTCAAAGCCCCACTGTGCTGAGTGCCGGAAACCTACTCTCTCAATGCTAAGTCATCTCAGTCCGTTCAGCCCCACCCCTTCCTCATTTCCATACCTTACTCTTTGGAAGAGAGTCACTGGGCGCAGCCCACCTGTAAGAAGTGGACAGTTAGGCATCACCTCCTTGAGGATGTAGTATCTGCATAAATTATTTGGAATCTTTTGCTCAGGAAATTTGTCTATTTTTCTGCTGATGTATTTACTCATTGATTCATTTATTTATTATGAATATCTGGATTTCAGGATGACGGTTTGCCTTGAACCTCAGTGCTCTGCAGGGTCTGAGAAAAGTTACTGGCTAGCATTTTTTTCCAGATGTGCCTCACTGTCAGTACAGAAGTGATGACTTCCAAGCTCTTGACGTGTTGGAGCTGACACCAGAAGTCCCCTTCCAGTGTTTTTTCAAGAAGTCCTTAAATCCAAATTTGTTTTAACCTGAGATTGATTTCAAGGAGCAGCTACTGTCTCCTGGAAGGAATCCCGGGTCCTTATATACACAGCATGGATCAGATGCTCCACCTCCGGGAAAGTGTGGAGGGTGTCAAGGGATTGGAAGGACCCCACTTCCTCAACCGCTTGGCAGCTCTGCTTCCTGCCCTGTCGAGTGGGGACACGTGAAGCCACCGGAATCACATCTTTCCAAGAGTGGCTTCCCCTGTGCTGCTGAGGTTACAGCCAGGAGAGCGAAGTAACTTGTATCCGCTCCGTCACCCAAAAGATCCTCGCTAGAAAAAATGCCATGCCCCCAGCTGCAGGCAGTTGGAAACTGTGACTCAGACTCATTTAAATCAGAAGGAAATTGTTTTCTCTCACCTAAGAGATCAAGATCTGGGGAAAATCACCCATGTGGTTGACTCAGCCACTCAGCAATGTCATTCATGACTGATCAAGATGTTTTCCATGTCTCTGCTCTGCTTCTAATCAAACTGTAACTCCTCTGGTCCTCAAAAGAGGGCTCCTAATGGCAGAACCATGCGTTTATTTTTTCTCTATCACACACGTGTGTATAGACATGTAGGTGCACCCAGAAGCTCGCCCAATCTCACTCTAGGAACACTGACTACCTTCTGTTTGGGTCAACTTAGGTGATGTGTTCTTACCTGGACCAATAAGAAGTTCTAAGGGAATGAAGTGCCTTATACAATAAAGGACCTAAGTCTGGAGCTGGGGGCTGGAAGCAGCTTCTTCTAAACTGTGAGTGTGGAAGAGAGTAAGGCACCTTAATAACGTCAGAGCTGTACCAAGAAGGAAAAGGGGCTCCTAGATGGAGGGCAGGCGGCAGCAGTGTCCACTACAGACCCAGTGCCTGGTCCTCAGAAGATGCTCAGTGGCTAGAGGATGAATCCATCATCTCTTCTCACCCCTCAGCATCCGCTTCTCCATCTTCATCTCTCCTTCCCTGGGCAGCCGCTCTGCCATCCACCTTTCAGTGCCCACCGTCCTCCGGCGGTCAGCTCCTCATCACCAGTGGGTTAACTCTGAAGAGATCACACGGTCCCATCAAGCTGGAGGAAAACACGTTTCCGGTGCAGGATGGGACGGGGGATGTGGACAGCTTCCTGGCTACACAGCCAGTGCGTAGCCCTCTACTCACATCCCCATGGCTGGGGATGGAGGAATAACATGTTTCTAGGGTGATAAAGGGTTGGATTCTGTCCTAACTCTGAAATCCATTCCAGCCCCACATACTGACCTCAAGCTATATTTTAGAAGGGTCAGGGTTCCAGTGATCACTGGTCAGGGCTCCAGTGACCCAGGGGAAGCACGAAGAGCAGTGGGAATTACTCATGAATAAAGGCAAGTACAACCTAGTGCGTTAAACCTGCGATAATGACCAACCAACAACAAACCAGAACCAACAACAAACCAACAACAAACCAGAACCAACAACAAACCAACAACAAACCAGAACCAACAACAAACCAGAACCAACAACAAACCAACAACAAACCAACAACAAACCAAAAACAAACCAACAAAACTGACATATTTCGCTGATAATATGCTCTTGAATTGATTGTGTGTGTGTGTGTGAGAATACACAGGATTTGATTATATATTAAGAACTGTCAACACTTTCTAGTTTAACCCATTATAAGTATTTTAGACACAAGTTCGGTGTGTAGTAAGCAGACCTTTAAAATACCAATATTCATGCAAAGGCTTACACCTATGGTTTTGTGATCAAGTACTATAACCATATTACTGAAGCCTGTGAAAAATCACTTTATGTTTTGTGTCTTAACAGTTAGAAAGCACTATTCTTTTTGAAGTGAGAATAAAAGGATCAAAGATATTTTTTACAATATATCATTGTTCTGCACCATTTATTAGAAATGTCTGTTCCTATCATCAAAACTTTTCTTGAAGTATTTTATGCTCCCGCCTCAAATATTTATAGCGTTCAAGTTTGAGATGAATTATTTCTATTTGCTTTTAATTTCTTCATGTCATGTTTCAAATGGCTCTGAGAGTCGTTATGGATGGTTTAGTGTTAAATTACGTAGAAGTGCCACATTGCTCCTGATTTGCCTGCATTTGAAGAAGTTATGAAAACAGCGAGAATATAAATTGCCATAGCAACAAAGCACACAGTCATAGCCGGTTTCATAATTTTGTGCCTGAACAAAAGTGTACAGCTCTTAACAGCTCAGATGCAGCATGAACACTTAGCTGCTGAGTCATGCGGGGTCCAGAAATCCATCAGAGCTGACAGGTATCGAATCCTTGGAATAGTCAGTATTGACTAGCCTGGCCATATCTTTTTACCTTTCCATTCTTTGGAAGTCCTGAGAATGTGCACCAGAAAATTGATCTCCCTGGCATGTCCAGGTGCCTGCCGTAAACAGGCACTTCCTGAGGTTGGATGGTAAAGTCAGAAAAAGTCACCACCTTAGAAAAGCATGTCTCCTCCATTTGTGAGTTTCTTATTTTCTCCCCATAAGCAATGGCCTCTTTGCCTCCAAAGTAACAGATGCGTATCAACGGGAGGGGAAAATAATGATGTTACTTATATGTGGACTCTAAAAAAATGGTACAAATGAAATTATTTACAAAACAGAAAGAGAGTCACAGATGTATGCAACAGAAAACAAACTTATAGTTGCCGGGAGGGAAAGCCAGGGGAGGGATAAATTGGGACGCTGGGATGGACATAGACACACTACTGTATATAAAATAGATAACTAATAAGCACCTACCGTAGAGCACAGGGAGCTCTACTCAATGCTCTGTAATGACCTCTAGGGGAAAAGAATCTAAAAAAGAGTGGATATATGTATATGTATAACCATTCACTTTGCTGTACACCTGAAACTAACACAGCATTGTAAATCAACTCTATACCAGGCAAAATTAATTTAAAACAATGAAAACAAGTGGATAGCAATATTACAAGTCCCATAAATAAAGTATATGCCTGGAAAATATTCAAGACCTCAGTATTTTATGGGCTATCTTGTCTTTGACTGACAGAGCATGTCACTTGCTTGCTGCTTCGTTCGATAATCACCCAGAGATAAAATCGGTAAAGGACTCACTTGCGTGGCATCTTATAAGCTTGACAGCTATCAGGAGAGTGTGTCTTTGACACAGCATATCGTGCCATCCTGCAAAGCAGCAGAGAAGCGTAGGAAGACAAGGATTTAATCCTAATTCTTTTTTTCTGGCTCTAGAGAGTTTTTCTGGAATCTTCTCTGACTTCCACCTCTCCATCGGTGGTTCTGGATGAGATTCATGTTATAGACTATCACGTGAAGAAGGGTGTATCTTCCCCAGAATTTATACTGCATCAACATTAAAACTAATTGAATCTCATATTCTGGTACCTAGGACCCTGACAGATTAATCCTCACGATGTTAGAGACTCAGGACCCGAAAACACATGAACTGTCTTAAATCTTATTGGCAGGATTTTAAAAAGCTAAAGAAAGCTAACTATAGTCTTCTATGATCTTGAGAAGAAAAATTATAAAATGATGTGCTGTGTAAAGGTTTCATTCATTCATTCAGTAAATATTTATTCAGCACCTACTACATGACACGCACAGAGCCACAGCCATGAACCAAATGGACAAGGCCCTTCCTGCCCTTATGATGTTGACTTCTTGTTGGGGTTGGGGGATGGGGGAGTGATGAGAGAAGCAGGGGGACCCGTGAGAAGGTGGTGGCAGTAATCCTCGTGAGTTAAGAATGCAGGTAATTCATTTCCAGATATATTTTGGAGTTAAAGCAATGGTATTTTCTGATGGACTAAATGTAGGTTGTATCTAATGAAAGGACTCAAGGATGAAACAAAGGACTTTGGGGTCCACTGAATAAATGTGGTGTCATAAGTGAGATGCAGAAGACCATTCCAGGAGCAGATGGAAGGATGGTTATTTAGTTTGGAGCGTGTTGAATTTCACACACATGTCAGGTAGAGGAGTGGAGAGGCCCAGGAGTTTTCTGGAGGCCCTTGCATGTATCTCTTTGAAAAACGGCATGAAACTAACAAGAGGCAGCATTTGCTGAGTACTTAGTATGTATGCATCAAGCTGTATATACCAAGTCTCTATCAACCTATAAGGACATTAGCCTCATTCTTCCCATTTTGTCGATGAGAAAACCGAAATTTAGAAAGGTTAAATACCCTGCCTGAAGATGATAGCATCTATTCACCCATCACGAGAACTCACAAACTTAAGAACACAATAGCCCCAGATCTGAGCAAGACCCCCCTGCCACCTTCTTTAAGTTTCATGTATGGCCCCAACGTATTCCTCGCCAAGAACTCAAGAAAGGATAAGCCTTACTACAACATTGATGCTACACATTTGCTTATTTGGTACAGATCCCCTGCGATAGAACCTCTCCCCTTTCTCATGGGGATGGCAGAGAAAGCAGAGATCATTGCACGTGGGCAGGCCCCCTGGAGTTTGAGGTCAGCTGGTCACCCAGAGACAGGAGGCGAATGTGTCATTTCTATCACCTTAGCTGCGATGCCGACTTCTCTACAACAGCAGTGAAGGTGCCAGGCAGGGAGTCATGCAGGGTGCAGGGGCACAGGAGGGGAGGGCGGGAGCATCTGAAGCCCAGACTCAGAGAGGGAGCTATCTCATACTGTAGAGCTTGGGACAATCAGTTCACATTTTTTGGTTTGTTTTTGGTAATTGTTTTTTCGTTCACACATATATATATATATATTTTAACATGGTCGTGAAGTAGGTCTTTCCAGACCAAACCAGGAACCTATCAATGTTTTTTGCCCATAATATGATCCTGAAGCATTAGAAGTGTTGAGAACATCAAGAAGGGTCCAGAAGAATGCCTTCTAGTGAAGGAAAGAAAATAATGCCAACACACATTTTCTGACTTTCTTTCTTTCTTTTTATTTATTTATTTATTCATTTATATTTATTTATTTTTGGCTGTGTTGGGTCTTCATCGCTGTGCCCGGGCTTTCTCTAGTTGTGGCGAGCGGGGGCTACTCTTCGCTGCGGTGCGCGGGCTTCTCATTGCGGTGGCTTCTCTTGTTGCGGAGCACGGGCTCTAGGTGCGCGGGCTTCAGTCGTTGTGGCGTGCAGGCTCAGCAGTTGTGGCGCACAGGCTTAGTTGCTCTGCGGCACGTGGGATCTTCCCGGACCAGGGCTCGAACCCATGTCCCCTGCATTGGCAGGCGGATTCTTAACCACTGTGCCACCAGGGAAGTCCCTTTTCTGACCTTCTTGATCTTTCTGCAAATCAACCAGATCCTGAGCCAGCATCAAAGCTATTCTGTGAACATTTTTCATTATCGATGAACTCTGACCTGCTCACCTAACCTTCACGCACTTGTGCAAGCATGATTGGAAGATAAAAGCCCGACTAAGCCATATCACAATGCAGCTGGATGCCCAGTCCTGATGCAGGGACCCTACCTGTGCAGGAGACCTCCTCCATCCAGTCCAGGGCTTATACCCAAAGGTGAGCTACAGCCAGAGCCACGCACGAAACCCCACGCAGAGACTGTACATCCCTAGTAGGGGAGAGACATCATTTTTCTTCTTCTTTTTTTTTTGGCTTTAAAAGATCTGTGTTTCTCCTCTCAAACCCCATGAGCCTACCAAGACTCTGCCAATATGGGTCGTCTGCTTGGTAGGAAATGCTTTCTACTCTGTTCAAGACTTAGCTTCTAAGAGGTATTATTTTTGTCTTTCACGTCATCTACTCCCATGGATTAAGTCATCGTAAAGCAGAATTGGGAATTTGGATGGACTGGCAACAGGACCTCACAGTGAGGTCAAGGGAGGCTGTGTGGTGGATAATATCACAGACGCTGGAGTTAGACAGATGCTTGATTCTCTCATCTGTAAACTTGGGATGATAATAATAATACCACATATCTCCCAGAGTCATTGCCCTAATTGAGTGGCCAATGCAAAATACCTAGCGTAGTTCCAGGCATTTAATAAGGACTCCATAAACGGTAGCTATTTTATCCTCATCATCCAGAGAGGACTCCATAATACATAATAGGATCAGCCACACTGACAGTCCCAAGTTTCTAGCCTAGCTGGCACTTTAAGGGCGTCAAGGAAAACAAGCATCTCAAAGAAAATCCTTATACATGAATGTGGCTTCCGGAATCAGTGACCCTTTCTACCAGCTTGATGCTTCCTTCTGCCTAGCTACCAAACTGACACCATTCCCTGGGCTCCTTGAAAGTGTTTTTCTCCTGTTTACCACCTGGCTTACGCTTGTATCTGTTCCATCATTTCTCCTATTTTAACCACACACCTGGGGCCCTTTCCCCATTGTTTCTCCATCTCCTGCCTGTGAAACTTGAACAAAACACTGAAAAGGGTCCCACACGAAAATTCAAGAGCCTGCATCCAGAGGGAATTTAATATGACAATCCAAGGGTTAGCCAGGTATGGAGGTAAGACAGGTATTATTGGAAGGTATTGTTTTGTTTGATTGATTGTCCATGTCTGCTTCCCCTAATAACGGGACACAGATTCCCTGGGAAGCCACCTCTTCTCTGCTTTGAGTCTTTGTTGTTGGAAAGGGACCCTGACCTTCTGGCTATGAGCCCAAATTTCCACCAATCAACTCATTCACTCCCCTACAGCCCATAATGATTGGTCCTGGCATCATCATGTGACCCAAGATGGGCCAATGAGACTCAACCCTGGGATTTTGCTTGAGTTCCCCAACTATTTTGGCAGGATCTGCAACTTAGAGATTATGGGTAGAGAAATCATAAGTAGATTAAGTGCTGGCATTTCTCTTATGCCCATGAGTTTCTTTAGTGAACCTGCTCATGGCATTTGTGTCTTAGTTTTATTTTTAAAATTTTTATTGTTATTATTTTGGCCAAGCAGCACGCAGGATCTTAGTTCCCTGACCAGGGATCAGACCTACGCCCCCTGCAGTGGAAGTGTGGAGTCTTAACCACTGGACTGCCAGGGAAGTCCCTGTGTCTCCGTTTTAATTGTCTACTCCCAAGGGCACTTCCAGACCCCGCTCCTGATTAACCAAATCTGAATCCCTTTTTCTGGTAATCTGCATATCAATTGCTTCTGCTTGGGTTTATTTTATTTTATTTTTTTGTGGTACACGGGCCTCTCACTGTTGTGGCCTCTCCCGTTGCGGAGCAGAGGCTCCGGACGCGCAGGCTCAGCGGCCATGGCTCACGGGCCCAGCCGCTCCGCGGCATGTGGGATCTTCCCGGACCGGGGCACGAACCCGTGTCCCCTGCATCGGCAGGCGGACTCTCAACCACTGCGCCACCAGGGAAGCCCCCCTATTAATATTTTTTTATGCGACCTTTTGTAGAGCACTTTACCATTCTATGCCTTAGTTCCTCATCTGTAAAATGCGGTAATAATTATCCCTACCTCCTCCAGGGGCTCTTGTGAGGGTTAAATGAGCTAATACTACAAAGTGCTTGGAACAGTCAGCATGTGTATGGGTGCTGGCTGTTCTTGTCCACACCCTGCATTGTGCAGCTGCTAACTTGTCTGTATCTCCGACTGACTAACGTCAGCCTATGAGGTCAGGAGCTATTCTCAGTTGATAGCTGTGTCCACGGCACCAGGGAATGCGTAGCCCAGAACTGATCCTCTACAAATAGCTGTTAAATTGGTGAATTTTAGAACCTTGAGAAAGATAACACTGTAAGTTGCTTTTAACAGTTTATCTCAGAAAAACGATGTAATTCACTTAGAAGATTCCTGAACTTCCCCCATGATCTTGGCCAAGTTACTTCCCTTCCAAGGCATATTTCTCATCTGCACTGGATTATCTTGAAGATTCTTTCAGATAAATTAACATATAGCTATCCCATGCTATCATCTAGTGGTTCTCAAGGCTGCTGCACATTAGAATTACCTGGTGACCGTCTAAAAAAATAATGATTCCAGCTACAGTGACATACTGTATGGTCCCAACTGCATAACATTTGGGAAAAGATAAAACCATAGGAAAAAAAAAAAAGATCAGCGGTTTCCAGGGACTCAGGGGAGGGAGGGATGAACCGGTAGAGCACAGGGGATTTTCATGGCAATTGAAACGTTCAGTACGATATTGCAATGGTGGATACAAGATATTATGTGTTTGTCAAAACCCATAGAACTTTACAGCACAAACAATGAACTCTAATGGAAACCATGGACTTTGGTCAATCATAATGTCTCTATATCAGCTCAGCAATTGTAGCAAATGTACCACACTGATGCAAGATGTTAACAATAGGGGAAATTGTGTAGGGGTGGAGATGCTATACGGGAACTCTGCATTTTTCCTGCAATTCTTCTGCAAGCTCCAAACCACTCAAATTAAATCTATTAATTAAAAAAAATATTGATTCCCTCTCTCCACCACCAGAAATTGGTTTGGGGTGGAGCCTGGACCACTGTATTTTAAAGATTCTCACAACATTCTAACGTGCAATGATGCTGAGAACTACTTTTCAGGAATGAAAGGTCTGCAGGGGTTCATGGATGTCATGGAAGAGGGTATCTGAGTGTAGGTAACCATCTCAGATACTCTGAGTCTAAATCGCGATGTGTCCTTACTTGTTTGTTGCTCTTTTGGGTGCGTTGTGTATTACTCACAACCGGAAGCAACCTAAACTCTGACCCATCGTTTCCCTAATCAGACTGTCTGTTCCGGGAGGGCAGTGTGGCACCATATTTCTTTCTTGTGGTCCCTGCAGTGTCTGGCACGTGCTCAGAGGGAGCAGGTCACAGTACTCACCTGGTGATTGGTCTTGTAGAGTTGGTTGAGGTACGAGAGACACATGACTCTTTTCCAACTTGTCTCGAAATAGAATGACCCGTGGACCCAACAGCATCAGGGCACTAAACCACCCCCCTCCTACCCATCAAGGCTCCAAGATGTGGCTGTAATTCTCCTTTTTGAGATTCACAAAACTCACTGAGCTTTTGTCTTTCAAATACAATTCTGAAAACTCAGCCCCAGAGCTGCACACTTTCCCCTTATCTGATATTTTCAGAAAAGCATGCCCCAGTCTAATTTGCAGGAGGAAATTGAAAATGCATCTTCTTCACCTCAAGGGATGATCTTCAGGAGTCTGGGAGAATCTTTCACTAATTAGAGAGGTATGAGCAGATGAAAGGGTCCTGAAGACAAAACAAAACATCCAGCCCAGCTTGGATGGCACCTGGCAGTGTGAAAGTTGGTAGTTGCTGGGACCAGCTGGAGAAAGAGATATTTGACCACCTTGACATTTCTGTAATTGAACGTAGAGTGAGACGGGGTGGGAGGGTGGTGACAGTCCAGAGGGTCCACCATGTTTTCTTGCCAGTTGAGACAATTCTCTATCTCTCCTGGCAACTGCAAGGTCTGATGCAAATTTACCACTTTATAGACAGGAAAAGAGGACTGGCCTTTGAGAGACTCACATATGCACCAAGAAAGAAAGATGTCTTCACTCTGGAGATGCAAATCTATTTCATCTGTTTCCAGTGGTGCCCAGACAAATGCGTGGGGCACATATTTCAGCTCCAGGAATCAGCCTTCTCTTTAGATGGGGTGAGATAGAAACACGCAGCATGTTTCTTCACCTGAGAAACACTGAAATCTCTTCAGTCCAGACACAGGCAGGGGCTGGGGAGGGTAGAAGCCCTCATTTTCCTGGCCAGGGGAGAAGGGATCTGTTCAACCTCACCCATGGAGAGCAGACATATAAAATAAGGCATCTGACATGGAGCTTGGCTGCTTGCACCATTTGGAGAAATAAAAATCAAACTCTAGGGACTTGCCTGGTGGTGCCGTGGTTAAGACTCCACTGTCCCAATGCACCGGGCCCGGGTCAGGGTACTAGATCCCACATGCATGCCACAACTAAGAGTTTGCATGCCACAACTTAGGAGCCTGCTGGCTGTAACTAAGACCCAGTGCAGGGCTTCCCTGGTGGCACAGTGGTTGAGAGTCCGCCTGCCGATGCAGGGGACACGGGTTCGTGCCCCGGTCCGGGAAGATCCCACATGTCGTGGAGCAGCTGGGCCCGTGAGCCATGGCCGCTGGGCCTGCGCTTCTGGAGCCTGGGCTTCGCAACGGGAGAGGCCACAGCAGTGAGAGGCCCGCGTACAGCAAAAAAAAAAAAGACCCGGTGCAACCAAATAAATAAATTAAATAAATATTTAAAAAATATTTTAAAAAAACCCATAATCAAACTCTAGACTATGCATTTCTCTGGCAGAGGGCACCGATGGTAAAAATGGTTGCATAAGTGACTCAGTCAAAGCATGCATCAGAACCATGTCCAAAGTGAAATGTTTATTTGTTCTGGGTGAAGTATAGTGTTTGACTGCCAGGAGATCAACCTGAAAAACAAAGAAAGCTGCCTCTAGATTATCAATGTGTTTATTAATAAATGATGAACCTGAATTATTCATCCTTTTGACCCACACTTTATAGAATGGCAAGCCTGTGTTTAGAGACCAGGTCACGGTCATTAAAATATGTCTCTCAAATCTAAGAGCAATGGTAGGAGCCAAACAAGAGGCAAAAGAAAGTCTCAGAATAATGGAGGTTTGTTTCAGCCTCTCTTGCCCACACAATAGGTTGAGTAGAATTTTCCCAAGCACCTCAGAAGGTGTAAAATAATTATGAAGTATGTGTTCTTTAAGAATTAGATGAAACCTCCTTGGGATGCTCCTATTTTCTGTCTTCTGAATTTGCTTTCACCCAGTCCTAACCATGGTTGATTTAGAGGTTCTTACATACACATGGACACACACACAGAACCATAAATGTGTGTGTGTATTTTTAGAGGCAAAATAATGGATGCACGTTATAGAAAATTTTGAAAATTTAAAGATAAAAATGAAATTGTGATGCCCCGTGAACTTCTCACTCATAAATAGGAATATCCCCATGGGATGGGGTGGCACCCCCTACTCAGAAACCATGGCCTGGATCTGAATCCCACTTCTCCATGTCCTTTGACAATTAAATTATAAAATGTATGTAAAACATAGTTGCCCTGGCACGTAGAAAATGCTCAGTAAGTGGTCTCTTAGGAAACACATATAAGGCATTTATATAAAAAGATGTTTATTATGAGATTAGAGTGAAATTTTAGAAACTATCAAATATCCACCAATTAAATGATTAAATAATCTTATAGCATCGCAGTTCTATAGTAATACTCCCAGAAATCCCGCTAGCTGCAGTGTTTGACTTTCTTTCTGTACCTCAACTTCTCTATCTGTAAAATGGGAATAACTGTATGATGTAGTATAGTTGGGAGGATTCAAAGAGAAAAAATATTAAATCCTGGTTCTTGCTACATCATAGATGTTCAGTAAATATTAGTCCCTTTCATCCCCACCAATAATATATTGACCTAGCAATTTTCTCTTGGTTCCTTCTCTAATGAAGTCTGTACATGAAAGAATGACTCTCAGGCTCTTTCAATTTATATTAATGAGCCGAAAAGAAAACACC
>RJWK010049530.1:0-16590 GCA_004363435.1 Platanista minor | reverse complement strand
TACATTGATTGTTAAATTTTTAATAATTCAAAGTTGCTCTAATTTAACGTAGCTGTAGAGGACGGACATGTGGACACAGTGGGGAAGTGGAGGGTGGGACGAATTGGGAGATTAGGATTGACATATATACACTACCATGTGTAAAATAGCTAGCTAGCGGGAACATGCTGTAAAGCACAGGAAGCTCAGCTCGGTGCTCTGTGACGACCTAGATGGGTGGGATGGGGGTAAGGGTGAGAGGGAGGTCTAAGATGGAGAGGATATAGGTGTACATATAGCTGATTCACGTCACTGTACAGCAGAAACTAGCATAACAACGTAAAGCAATTATACTCCAATAAAAATAAATAAATAAATAAGCCCCCCCGCCCCGAAAGTTGCTCTAATTTAGACAAACATACTAGGAAAGTATACTATTTCAAAATGTGCTGGTCACCTCTTAAAGGTCTATTTCGAGCTCCTTGAGAGTCAGTCCTGACTGAGGCAGGATTTTTTTATTCTGTCCAGTTCAGACCAATACTAACAAAACTAAAATAATTCCAGAGTTGGAGGGCACGCAGCATCTGACTTGGAAAGGTCAGTTTATTAAATGAAAGCATAGTTAGTATCCATTTTCCTGTCTCCTCATCCCATTCCATTTTAATTTGGTCATTTACAAGAGAGGAAAAATATATTATTACGACAAAAATGTTATTAGGAATCTTCCTGTCTCAGCCTGCTTTAAACTAAAGAGAGGCATGTGGTGTCAGATCCCCAAAGCAGGACTTGCCAATAAGGTGGCCAAGAGCCATTTTTGGAACCCTTAGGTGACCAACCACCTCTGGTCTATTAAAGAGATTTGAGAGGTTGAGAGAATTTTCTGTAGATTAGACCACTGGACCACCAGGGAATTCCCAGAGAGGACACTTTAAAACCCATTTTATAGTGTCATTTGTAGCAACATGGATAGACCCAGAGATTATCATACTAAGTGAAGTAAGTCAGAGAATGCCAAATACCATGTAACATCACTTACATGTGACATCACTTACATCACTTACAACACAAATGAACATATCTACGAAGCACAAACAGACTCACAGACATTAGAACAGACTTATGGTTGCTGAGGCAGGTGGGGGGCAGAGGGAGAGGGAAGTATTGGGGGTTTGGGATTAGCAAATGCAAACTACTATATACAGAATGGATAAACTACGAGGCCTTACTGTAGAGCACAGGGAACCTATATTCAATATCCTGTGATAAACCATAATGGAAAAGCATATGAAAAAGAATGTATAATATATATGTATAACTGAGTCACATTGCTGTACAGCAGAAATTAACACAACATTGTAAATCAACTATACTCCAATAAAATTTAACCCCCCAGAAAACAGTTGTTATTTATTTTTAATTTTTTAAATAAATAAAGCCTGTTTTATTACTTCAAATGTTAATGATTAAAAAAAGTTTCAGCACAGCTGTTGCATTTAAAAAAGCGAAACTACACATTATATTTCTAGCTTGGTAAATAGATGAACCTGATGTCTTTGAATGGCGTAACACTTGAGCATTGTCCAGTGCATCCTATGAAGGCTGGTAAATTAAAGAACAATTGGTTTAAAGTTAGTGATTATGAGACAAATACGTATTCATAGTTTCAGCTTCTTTTTTCTTCCTTCATCATCAGGTCCTCCATCCATTTTACATTTCTGTGTTGAAGGTTTTGGTCCTCTTTTCTTGTTTTGTTTTGTTTTTTGCCTTCTCATTTTTCTTCAAGTTCCATGTTTTCTCTTTTGATCAAGGTAGTGAAGGTGTCACACCTCCTCCGGAGCTCCACTGCAGTTCTGGACTTAAGAAATCAGTCCAGTCTGAACTGAGGATGTTGGGAATACACCGTCACAATTCATAATAAACATTTTCTTTGTCAAATCTAAGCTTGTGAAGCACACAGATCAGAAAACAATCCTTAAAAGAGGTTTTGTAGAGAAGGTTTATCAGCCAACTGTGTGCTTCCTTACCATGTCTCTACCACTCCTTACCATGGAGGAGTTTTCCCCTGATTTCAAGCCTAAAGAAAAAGGTTTCCATGGGACTATTTTGAAAGCTTGACTTGTGTTTCCTAGAGCTGGGAAGCTGGTACCTTGGTGTTCGGTTGATGCCTGAGAAAGAGAAAAGCCGGAGATGGTGGCTGGCTAGTTGCTCCCATGCAGAACACAGATGTGCTGCAATAAAAACTGCTTGAATGTTCACAGTTTATCAGGACATCGTTTATGTTTTCCAGGGACCAAATACGGGCTGGTTAAGAGAGAGAAACAAAGAGAAAGAGAATGTACATGTGTGTGGGAGAGAGAGAGAGAGAGATTCTGAAATTACCTTATAAAAGGCATGAGAAAATCTCAATATAAAGAGGAAGATGTGCTGAATGACAAGGGCTGAGGGAGGAGTGAGGAGTCAGAGAGATCCATTTTCCAGCACGAAGGAAATTGCAAATAAAATGGTGGGATTTTGGGGGCTTCCCTGGTGGCGCAGTGGTTGCGAGTCTGCCTGCCGATGCAGGGGACGCGGGTTCGTGCCCCGGTCTGGGAAGATCCCACATGCCGCGGAGCGGCTGGGCCCGTGAGCCATGGCCGCTGAGCCTGTGCATCCGGAGCCTGTGCTCCGCGACGGGGGAGGCCACAACAGTGAGAGGCCCACGTACTGCAAAATAAATAAATAAACAAATAAATAAATAAAAATGGTGGGATTTTTGACAAACCCACACAGGCGCCCCACTGAAAGTTAATTTTTAAAACTTGCCATGCTCAAAGATGGTACCACCTGTTGAAAGGCAATCTTTCCTCCACTGTCTCACCATGATCTCCTGCCTGCCCCCAGTCTCTACCCTGGAAGAACCTAGGGGCAGGACAGGAATAAAGACACAGACGTAGAGAATGGACTTCAGGACACGGGGAGGGGGAAGGGTAAGCTGGGGCGAAGTGAGAGAGTGGCATGGACATATATACACTACCAAACGTGAAATAGATAGCTAGTGGGCAGCAGCCGCATAGCACAGGGAGATCAGCTCGGTGCTTTGTGACCACCTAGAGGGGTGGGATAGGGAGGGTGGGAGGGAGACGTAAGAGGGAGGAGATATGGGGATATATGTATACGTATAGCTGATTCACTTTGTTACACAGCAGAAGCTAACACACCATTGTAAAGCAGTTATACTCCCAAAAAGATGTTAAAAAAAAAAATGTGAATGAGGGACAAGCTGAACGGGAAAATGAGAAGTGAGAATCTCCTTAGACTCTCCTTTCTATATGCCTGAGGCTGGTCTGGGCAAGAGGAGGGAAGATGGCTTCACCTTAGAATACATTGGAAGCTTTTATTACTCCAGCTGTTACTGAATTGAGAGTATCTTTGGGACTAAAGTAACTGGAGAACTTTTTATTATCTGACAATGACCAGAAAACTCACAGGGCCTGCCTCAGTGTTATAAAGTGTCAGGAAAAAGACTAGCATATGACCTGGCAATTCCACTCCTGGGTATACATCTGAAAAAAATGAAAACACTGACTTGAAAAGATATATGTACCCCAGTGTTCATTGCAGCATTATTTACAATTGCCAAGATATGGAAACCACCTAAGGGTCCATCAACAGATGAATGGATAAAGAAGACGTGGCATATATATAAAATGGAATATTACTCAGCATAAAAAATAAAATTTTGCCATTTGCAGCAACATGGATGGACAACATGGGATTTTATGCTAAGTGAAATAAGTCAGACAAAGAAAAACAAATACTGTACAATATCATTTATACATGGAATCTAAAAACTAAAACAAGTTAGTGAAAATAACAGAAGGAAACAGACTCAGATATAGAGAACAAATTACTGGTTACCTGTGGGGAGAGGGAAGGGGGGAGGGGCAAGACAGGGGCATGGGATTAAGAGATATAAACTACTATGTATAAACTAAATAAGCTACAATATATTGTATAGTACAGGGAATACACCCAATATTTTATAGTAACTTTAAAAATTGTGAATCACTATGTTGTATACCTGAAACTTCTATAATATTGTACATCAAGTATACCTCAATAAAAAAATGACAATAAATTTTAAAAAGACTAGCAACGTTCACCGTATTTTTTTCTCCCTGCATGTCTCCCCTATTTCTCTTTTTCATTTCAAATAAATTGTACTGTGACGACCTAGATGGGTGGGATGGGGGTGGTGGGAGGGAGGTCCAAGAGGGAGGGGATATATGTATTTATATAGCTGATTCACTCCATTGTACAGCAGAAACTAACACAACACTGTAAAGCAATTTTACTCCAATAAAAATAAAATAAAATGTAGACATCAAGACACTTCATCTCTAAATATACATATTATGCTCATTTCCTAAGAATAAGAACAATTGTTTCTAGGACCACACTACTATCAAGACTAAGAAAATTAATTACCTATAATTCCATACCATCTAATATCTAGTTCACATGCAAAATTTCCCAGATGTTGCAGGAATGTTTTGCAGCTGTTTTTTACGTCTTTATTTTTAAGCCAGTTTTCAGTCTGGCTTTACACATTCGTGATTATGTTTCTTTAGTTTCTTTGAGTCTAGAATATTCCCTCCACTGCTTTTTATGACACTATATTTTTTAAGAATCTAGAATGTTATTTTTATAGAATGGCTCACAATGTGGATTTGGCTGATTGTTTCATCTTGCTACATTTCAACATTTTCCGCTCTTCTCTATATTTTCTGAGATCAAGTAGATTAGCTTCAGGTTAAACATTTCTTCTTGCACAGAGCTCCTAAAAACCCTTTGATTTCCTAACAAGAACGCTAGGAGCATCTCTTGTTCCGATGAGATGACGGTGGGTGGGCTCTGAGTTGGGAGCTTGTCACCAGAAAGACCAAACTGTGATGAGAAGTTTGGAATTTTCAGCCTCACCCCACATTTCCCAGAGGTGGGGAGGGGCTGGCAATGGAATTAATGACTGATCATGCGTACTCCGGGAAGCTCCATATAATCCCAGCAGTAGGGTTTCAGAGAGCTTTCCGGTGGGTGAAAACATCCATGTTGAGAGTGACACACCCCAACTCCATGAAAACAGAAGTTCCTGCACTTGGGACCCTCCCAGACCTGGCCCTATGTATCTCCTCATCTGATTGTTTATTTGCAGTCTTTACATATGCTTTAATAAACTGGTAAATGTAAGTTGAGAGTTTCTCTGAGTTCTGTGAGCTACTCTAGAAAATTAATCAGACCAGAGGAGGAGATCATGGGAAACTTTGTAGCCAAATAGGACTGAAGTTGTGAGTACTCTGGGGACATACTGCCTGCAGTTGGCATTTGAGGTTGGGTGGGAGCAGTCTGGTAGGACTGAGCCCTTAACCTGTGGGATGTCCAGGTAGACAGTGTTAGAATTGAGTTAACTGTAGGACACCAGGCTAGTGCCGGTTAATTGCTTGTTGGTTTGGAAAGAAACTCCAATATTTGGTGATCAGAAGTGTTGGAAGTGAAGTGTTTTGTGTGAGTAGCAAAGGAGACGCTCATCAAGGAAAGAGGAGGAAAGAACTGGATTTTTCTCTGCACAGGAGGTAAACTGAACTGAGTTTCTCATTTCTCTCTCTCTCTCTCTCTCTCTCTCTCTCTCTCTCTCTCTCTCTCTCTCTCTTTCGCTCAGAAGAGTTCACAGGTGGCACTGTGTATATCTTATTATGTCATATCAGATTGTTCTACTGTTAGAGATTCTGAGTTTAATCACTTGGCTAATATAGTGACTGTTTCATTGTGATGTTCCACTTTCCCCTTTGTAAGAAATCTGTGAATCCTCTGTGCCCCGACCACTTGTCAACTTATGGTTTTATCCTTCATTAGTGATATGTTTTGTAACCAATGAAAATATTATGGATTTGCAAAATGCTAATTTTACAAATATATTTTTCCTTCTACATTTAATAGCTATTTTTTTCCCATCAGGAAAAGCTTTTTAAATTGTTCTTTCTTTTGTTTACAGACTTAGGGATTTTAATTTATATTAATGGGTTTCAATTAATTACTGTTATAATTCTTTTTGCTGTTACATTTGTTCCAAATTTGACAATCGATGCTCTTTCAAGTTGGCTCATTTATCCATTTCTGACATGACTCCAGTTGATACTTGATCACTTCCTTGTGCCAGGATGCCCTAGTACTTCCCAAACCTCAGATCCGGAATCAGCCATTTCTGTGAATAGCTCTGGTTCTTTTCTATGGGAGATGGTAATTAGAAAGCAAAATGTAGGTGTGCTTGCTGCTATTCAGATATCATTGTTTCCGGCCCCTTTTAGTGGACAGAGACAAAAGATATATTGAAAAGGAAATTAAGTACTTTGCCCTGATACTTCCACTACAAATTAAACTGTATAGATTTGATTTTTTTAAACTTATTTTATATTTTGTTTCTTTTTTTATGCTGAAAACCTTGGCTCAAGATTTTTATGGATTTTAATTTATATTAATGGGTTCTAATTTACTTTATCCTAATTGTGTGTGTGTATGCGTGTGTATTATTACTAAATTTACTGAGTGAAGTTTAGATACAACTTCTACTGGGCAGATATACTTTGCAGATAGACTTAAGAAGATACCCCACTAAGAAAATACAGAAGTAATACTGTGTTCGACAGTTATTTGAAGCAATTCTTTAATCTACATGGTTTCATTATCAACTAAATTTGTTTTTACCTGTGTTGAATTTTAGCATCTGCTATTTTTTATATGATTTTATTTTATTTATTTATTTATTTATTTATTTTTGCGGTACGCGAGCTTCTCACTGTTGTGGCCTCTTCCGTTGCGGAGCACAGGCGCCGGACGCGCAGGCTCAGTGGTCATGGCTCACGGGCCCAGCCGCTCCGCGGCAAGTGGGATCTTCCCGAACCGGGGCACGAACCCGTGTCCCCTGCATCAGCAGGCGGACTCTCAACCACTGCGCCACCAGGGAAGCCCTATTTTTTAAATTACTGAACCTTCACCTGGTTCAAATGTTAAAACAATATAAAAAAATATGTTCAGAGAAAGCTCACTCTAATCTGTTCTCACCCCACTGCCTATGCCCTTAGGGGGCCATTTTCTTTAGTTTCTTATTTGTCCATCCCTATTAACACATCATGAATTTGTCACTGTGGCAGAGGATTTGTGTGCCCAGATACACTGGCCACAGAATGATGGAGCCATGAATCAAACCAAGGCATTCTGCCTGCAGAGATAGAGCACTCAGCTACTTCTTAAAGGCTCTAGTGAAGTAACATTATGGAAAAAACAGCCTTTGAAATCAACAGGTTCTCTCACTTACTATCTGTGTGACTTTGGGCAAGTTCCTTAGCTTCTCTGAGCTTCATTTTTCCCAGTTATGAATTAGGGACAATAATGCCCACTTTTTAGAAATGTAACAAAGTTTAGAGATAATTTATGTAAAATAATTAGCAGATTGCTAGGTACCTAGTAATTACTCACTGAATGTTACCCGTTGTTATTAGTAGTGAAACCGCAGCCATATGTCATACAGAAGAGCACTGGACAGTTTTGCTGTTGAGTTAATGAAGTATAATTGTGCTCTGATTACATGCCAATTCTATTTAATAAAATTAAAATTTCCTAAGAATGAGTGAAGTTGGATTATTTGGGAAAAATAAAAGGAAACAAGCCTGGGATTGGTAATTGATTTCAAAAAGTTTAAAGAATCTCAGAGAATTGCGCTGCCATTGCTTCTTTTTTCAATATAAAGATTTTAATAAAAAGAACGTTCTACTACCACTAGAAGGAATATAGAAACAATAAGTCATTTCTGGCTGAAGTGAGTCTTGCTTACATTTTCGGTTAATTTCCTCATTGTTTTCCTTCTCTGTTTGCAGTGGGAGATACTCTTATGCTCCTTATGTTTTAAAGAATTTTCATCCTGTGTTTAACACAAAGAAGTTTGAACCATGCAGAGGTGGAATTTAATTTGTATAAAATCCTCTTAATAACATGATCTAATTAAGATACCCATTAAATTCATGTAATGCTAATTTAATTTGGAGGCACATGTAATTGAGCACTATTGGATTTCTTTTAACATAAAATGAATGCAGTGGACATAAAATGGATGTGTTAATTGGATATTATCGGAAATGTTACATGAATAAAAATCGTGACTGCTATATCTTGATGGAAATAATTGTTTTATAGAATGAGACACACTGAGCTTACTAGGTTTACTGACATAATTACATGAAGCTGTATGAGGAAAACTGTCAGTGACTGCTTTTCTGAAGACGAAGGTCATTCAGTAGTTTTCTTTTTTTTTTTCTGACATTAGTAAATGCCTTGATCCCTGCCTTAGAGAATTTGTTATGTTGCTGAACTTTATAACGGTATTGATTCATTGAGCACATCGACTTATACTAATGCAGCAAATTTCAAAATTTTTGGTCTAAAGAGTCTTTTATACTCTTAAAAATTATCCAGGACTTCAAATAGCTTTCACTGATGTGGGTTTATATCTATTGCATTTATCATATGAAGAATTGAAATTGAAAAAAACCCTTGTTCATTAATTCATTTAAAATAAGAACAATAAACCATTATATATGAATAAAACATATTTCTCCAAAAAATTCTGAAAAAAAGAGGCATTATTTTACATTTTTGCAAACCTCTTCAAAGTCTGGCTTCATAGAAGACATCCAATTTCTATAATCTTTGTTTGCATTAAACGTGTTGTGATAGGTTGTCTTGGTTGAAATATATGAAGAAAATATGGCCTCACTTAGATACGTACTTGGAAAGTGAGGAGGATTTTATTAACCTTTTCAGCTAATTTGTGGATTTTTTTTTTTTTGATGCAATACCTAAACTCTACAAGTGGTGCTTTTAACAACAACAACAACAAAAAACAGTTGGAGTGTAGTAGCTGAAATCATTTCAAGGAACTTTTCATATTCTGAACATGATCTTTATTCATGCATGTTTTGTAACATCATGCATTTGGTCTTTTGAAAATTACTGGTTTACTGAGTTATGTGGATCTTCCAAATGTTGACAGATTTCATTATAAAATGTAAGACAATTACATTTGTTAATATCACACTGTTCTCATCAGGAAAGTCTGTAAGTACTGGGAAGCTGTCAACATCTGGGTGGCAAATACATATTTTCCAGAATGTGAATTTTTACTTAAAAGCTGTCAGTTGTTTTCTTTGAAGTGACAGATTCACTAGTTCT
Organism: Platanista minor; assembly: GCA_004363435.1. Classification (NCBI taxonomy): domain Eukaryota; kingdom Metazoa; phylum Chordata; class Mammalia; order Artiodactyla; family Platanistidae; genus Platanista; species Platanista minor. The sequence goes on along the minus strand of RJWK010049530.1, from coordinate 7,353 downwards.
TCTAAGTACCTGAGCATGAACAATTATTTTTTATTTTTTATTTTTTGCAGTGTGCGGGCCTCTCACTGTTGTGGCCTCTCCCGTTGTGGAGCGCAGGCTCCGGACGCGCAGGCTCAGCGGCCATGGCTCACGGGCCCAGCCGCTCCGGATCTTCCCGGACCCGGGCGCGAACCCGTGTCCCCTGCATCGGTAGGCAGACTCGCAACCACTGCGCCACCAGGGAAGCCCAACAATTATGTTTTTTGATAATTCTTTTAAGGGAGAATTATGTTAAGTGCAAAAAAAGGAGCCAGTTAATCTTGCAACTCAAAAACTGGCACAAGTTGTTTTCCTTGAAATAACCACATATGCTTCAGTATGCAGTAGAATTATTTTCTACAAACTTCACAGAAGACAATAAAAAGATATGTAATCCAAGGTTGTAAATAAAATTAATAATTTTTACAGCTCAACAAAGATATTCCTAAATACAATTAGTGGAGTTTTTTTCCCCTGCAAGTGAGTGGCTTTGACAATACAATGATTACCAGTACAGTTTGGTGCCATATCTTGACTCATGCTAAAGCACCAGCAGTTCTACCCACGACTGCTGTTACATGGTTAGTACAAATTGCAACACAGTGAAAAGGCTAGATAATGTCTTAGAATTATTGTAGAACCAGTTTTGAGCTTGAGAACCACCAGAAAGTGTCTCAGACATCACCAGGGGTCTGTGGACCATGCTTTAAGAACACCATAGTGTGCCCAGATGCCCTTGAATCAGGGCAGAGATGACATTTACAAAGAAAGGTGGGCCCACTTCTGTGATGCGCCCTCCCCACAGTGAGCTTTCTGGGCATCTAGGAATGTCAGTGTCAGGCCCTTTTCCTGCTCTCCACTCTAACCTCCACACATCAAATGCCACCAAATAAATGAATAAATACAACAGAGAACATCCAAATAAAATATTTTGGCCAGATTATTTGGGGTGTGTGGGTAAACTGCAGTAGATTGCAATATTTCTTTAAAATTTAGAACAAGTGAATGCTCCTAGGAGTAGATACTCACATGAAGCCGAATTAAGTGATTGAGTATATTAGTCTCAGCTCTCTGGAAGTGGTGGACCCTGGGCTGTATATTGGGCTGGCCAAAAAGTTCGTTCGGGTTTTCCAACCTATCTTACCAAAAACCCGAACGAACTTTTTGGCCAACATAATACTTTAAAACAACACAGGTGTCATAAATGTATAGGCCTATCAACTCTTTTTCGAAGAGCTGTCTTGAGAAAAGGACATTGCTATTGACAAATTATTTCCAGGTACACAGGCCAGAACAGTACAGTTGGAGGTTGGTGTGAAAATGTATGAAATGGTCCTGTCTTCCTAAGGACTCATTCATTCAAGGTAGAAACAAAGTATTCTGCATCCATTAAAACCTGTACCTTAGCCTTCCATTCTCATTTTCAAAATACTGTTAAACTGTATATTACCTAGAAACAGATTAGAAAAACAGATTACTTTCCACATTTCTTGAGAATTGTGGGATTAATATGAGCTTTAGAAGAAGACCAAAATCTTTCTTAGCCCTAAATATACACAACGTACCTCCATTGTTGGCTTTTGATATAAGATTTGGGTGAACAGCAGTCCAAAAAGAGAACTTCACTTCAAAAATTTGGAGCACGGGGCTTCCCTGGTGGCGCAGTGGTTGAGAGTCCGCCTGCCGATGCAGGGGACACGGGTTCGTGCACCGGTCCGGGAAGATCCCACATGCCGCGGAGCGGCTGGGCCCGTGAGCCATGGCCAGTGAGCCTGTGCGTCCGGAGCCTGTGCTCCGCAACGGGAGAGGCCACAACAGTGACAGGCCCGTGTACCGCAAAAAAAAAAAAAAAAAAAAATTTGGAGCGTGAGGAACTGAGGAGTGAATAAAATAATTTAGGAAGCTCAAGTCATGCAGCGGCAGAACTTTTGCTTTTGCCGTATACTTGGAAATAATGACTGGAGATAAATATGTGGGAAGAACGATTAGCAGATTAATGTACATATTGTACTTTGCTTAAGTCTTTGATTTTTATTATTCATTGTTTAAAGAATGTTGTTTGTATAAAAGGTGTTTTATCCCACTAGGATGAGGTACTCAATCAATATTAATGAATAAATGCTTTATGAAGGAAAAAAAATTAAAAAATAATGTTGTTTTTCTTCGACTAGTTTGGAAAAGATGTTTGCCAAGGAGTGAAATTTTAATACTTTTGTATGTCAAGATCCTTAAACAAGCAAGAAGTTTCTTATTTAAAATATTTAGCCTTGAAATAAAAAGCAGTCAAATGCATAATATTGATAATCATGATTTTCATGCTTTTTGTCACATAGGTGATGAGTACTGGGTGAAAGAAAATTTGGGGGGTTTTTTGGTTTGTTTTTAAATTAATTAATTAATTAATTAATTTTTGGCTGTGTTGGGTCTTGTTGCTGTGCGCGGGCTTTGTCTAGTTGTGGTGCACGGGCTTCCAATTGCGGTGGCTTCTCTTGTTGCAGAGCACGGGCTCTAGGCCCGCAGGCTTCAGTAGTTGTGGCATGTGGGCTCAGTAGTTGTGGCTCATGGGCTCTAGAGCTCAGGCTCAGTAGTTGTGGCGCATGGGCTTAGTTGCTCTGTGGCATGTGGGATCTTCCCGGACCAGGGCTCGAACCCATGTCTCCTGCATTGGCAGGCAGATTCTTAACCACTGAGCCACCAGGGAAGCCCGAAAAAAAACTTTTATTTAGGGCAAACTTCTAATAACAGTAAAGGCACTGAGGAGATCACCTGATCTTTTCAGGTGATCTCACTACTATCTTCCAGTCAGTGCAGGAGTTAGTTAAGCATAATGCAGAACAGGCTGCCAAAGGAAAGATTGGTGCTTAACAGCCTATAGAAACTGCATTTAAGATTTTATTTCATAAAACAAATAAGTTATTGGTTAATTAGCAAAGAATATTTCAGGTCTGAGGCCTTTATTCTGTCTTGGGTTTTTCTAAAGATATTGGATTTTTTTTCTTTTTGCAAGTTATTGCTCTATCCTTTCTTACTTGCAAAATAATTTTAAATTCGAAATATTTCTCCTTGAGGAAAAATGAGATTCCAAATGGATTTCTACTGAAATCAGTTAACATCTGGAATAAAAACATTGCTGAAGGTACTGTGATTTAGTCTTCTGAACTTTTTTGGAAAATCCTGTTCTCCCCTGTTTCTAAATGAATTACGGAAAGAATGAGAATGACAGAGGGAAATGGGACAATACCGTGTAGCATTGGATTGTATAGAATGGGGCGTGGATTCTGCTGCTGTTTCTGTCAGTAGCACATTGTGACCCTATGTGGATTTTAGAAAAATAATAGACAAATGATTCCCTCATTCAAGTTTCTCTAAGGACATGAGGAGGACTGGAAACAATGTCTGACAGTGGTTCAGGCCGTTGACAGGCTTACTTCCTGAAGCGTGCAACGGTGGGCCTTGGAAAGCTGAGCAGAGTCTGAAGCTGGTCAGAGATCACACCTTACTTGGTACTCACTGATATAGCCTCGGAATCATGTCTTCCCTTATTCTAAGAGCTTATCTTCCTTCCCCATTTTATTCGATGCAAGCTGATCTGATTTTTTAACCTCTAATTAACTACTTCCTATCAAAATTCCGAAATAACTTACGTCAGCTCTAGTGCATGCAGAAGTATCGCATAATGTATTTGAATAGAACTAAAGAGGACACATCTCACCGTGTCTTAATTCAGCAGCCTAGCCTCATCTACAGCCCTAGTGGCCATAGGATTGTGACTGTCATTCCCAGGTCCCTTTTATCTCTGTCCTCCCTATCCCTTCACCTTCAGGATGACCTCTTTCTCTGCTACATCATGGACATGTATGGTAGCCCCAGCCTTGAAGATGTTTCCACCAGTCAACCACCAAGAGAATAAGGAAGAGAGCTTAGCTTTTTGAATCCTCTTTTCATCACCTTAACTTCCTTCCTGGTATGCCGCAGGGAAGGGGGAAGCAGAAGACAAAGTATCAAGTCAACATGGTCTTGGAATGATGGGGAAGGAGGTGCCCCTTTGTCCTAATAATACCCCAGAAGAGCCAAGCATTACAGGATCCTCAACTGGCAGGATCTGTTTGGCCCTTTCCACACCTCTATCAGGGTTTCTTTCATTCTCTGACTTTTAACTTTCTGTCCGTCTTGAGGAAGAGAAAGCCAGAAGAGATTAAACATATCATAAGCACCCACTACTTTTCACATGTCAGCTCACTTAATCCTCACATCAATCCTAGAAGATAATTGCTATTATTCCTATTTAATAATAACAAAATGGTGGCTCAGAGAAGGTAAGTCATTTTCGCAAGATTTAATTCCTAGTAAGTCGGTCTAAATCCAAGTTGTGTTTTCATTCTTCTTTACAAATCATGCTGTTTTCCAGCTACTACATTCCCTTCATTTCTCTTTACAACTCAGACCTTTCTTTTGCTCCCTGATAGGTCACTTTGTTCTTGGCACTGCTTTTCATATTCATGACCAGCAGTGTCCTTCCCAGCGTTGTGAGGCGATGAAGAGCTTTCTCTTATAGGATTTCTCAGGAGAGAAGTCATGAATGGCCCTGAGTACAGAGGCCACCTCCGAAGGATCCACACTTAGGTTAATAGCAGATGAAATGACCTGCTGCCGACATGGGTGCCACTTAAAAGTGTTTTAAAAAATATTATCCTAAATTTTAAAATGATCTCAAGGTCTTGCTTTTTTAACGTGAAGTCAGTGCTCTAGCTGTTTGATAAGGCTTTCTGGCCACAACAAAAGTCTGTAATTTAAACTGATTAGTGTTCTCTAATGAGGAACTTTATAAAGTCCCAATAAAAGCCCACAGTTCAAGACAGAATAATTCAGTGAAATTAACCATGTAAATGCTCGATGAAGCAAATGATTTAAAAAAGGAATGGATAAAAAAAAGATTAAAATATATAAAATTATATTTTGTCTTTTTTGGTACCACTTCTAGGTCATAATTAATTTGTAGTGGCTCAAAAGTACAAAACTGACCTTATCACTCACCAGGTATGGAAAATAACAGACATGTTTGCTTAGTTTTAGAGTGACTAAGTGGATCCTTTTTTTTTCACTTAAAAAAACCTTAATGCACTATTTATTTTTTAATTTCTTCTATTAATGATCACTAAATATAGTTACTCTTGATTTGGGCTAATTTTAATCCTTTGCTTGCTGATAACCTCAGACATAGGCCTGTAGCCAGAACAGAAATTTTTTTTTTTTTTTTTTTTTTTTTTGCGATACGCAGACCTCTCACTGCTGTGGCCTCTCCCGTTGCGGAGCACAGGCTCCGGACGCGCAGGCTCAGCGGCCACGGCTCACGGGCCCAGCATGTGGGATCCTCCCGGACCGGGGCACGAACCCGCGTACCCCGCATCGGCAGGCGGATTCTCAACCACTGCACCACCAGGGAAGCCCAGAACAGAAATATTTTTGTAGTTGAAGAGTCCAGCTATCTTATCCAATGAGGGCAATATTTGAGTGTATAACAAATAATCATATCTATAAAATGAGGCTTAAAAAATGCTCTCAGAGATGTCTTTAGTTTATTCAGTTCCTTAACCTGCAAGCCCTCTTTTTTACCATTAAGCAGTTGTGAGAGTAAGCTAGTATAGGTAGTACCACACCATTTCATGAGAGGAAACTCAAGATCAAAGAAATTAAGTGACTATCTTAATTCCTCGACAAAAGATTTTGAAGGAACTGAAATTCAAATCCACATGGGTTGACTTCAAAGCCCAAGTGTTCTTATCGAGACTGCAATGCTTCCCATGAGTTGAATTAAACAAAACCAAATTAAACCGAGAACTAACTAGGATTATATTTTCAAACATGTCTTTTTTACATCATTAAGCAGCTACCAAGTACCAACACTGCTACCTGCAGGCACGGTGCAGACAGGTGAATAAGATACTGCATGTGCCCTCGGGCTGTAGGCATGTCAGCAGCTATGGAAAACACAGTCAAATAAATGGCTGTCATGAGGGCAGCAGGAAAAAATCACCAGGGCAGCACAGTGAAGAAGTGAAAACCTTACCTTCAGGAATTCCACCTAGCCTAGGAAAAAACATTCCCTCACTTCCAGTGTGTTTCCTACTCCAACAGGTGCTTAACACAGATTGAAACCATCACTGCTTTGTTGTAGATACCAGCATTTGTGTGTGTGAAACTGGAAACAGAACTCAGATCTCCTGAGTCCAAGCAGGTATTTTGCTTGGATCACCTGTGGAAATAATCACAATGGGCTAATCCTGTTTTCATATTGCTCTTTATTTCTATCTCACTTCCAGTGCTGTCAGTAGGCCCGCTGGTCACTAGTAGCCTCACATGGGACTTTATACTTTTTCCTGCAAAAGCAATGAGTCTGTGAAGACAGAAGCTGTAGTATGAACCCCAATACTTCTAGTCTAGCTATAATAAATTCTTATTTCAAAACATCGAGCTGCTTCCAGGACACGTAAAACTCATGGAAGGAGAGACCCGCTCTTTCTTCAGTGTGCTACCATAGGGTACCAATCATGCTGCTATTCTAACAGCCCTCACTTCCTAGTCACCTTCCCGGAGGAGCTTTCAAACTCCTTGATGGTAGCAAGGAGCGAGGGTACTGCGGAAGGCAAGCTGACAAAGTTCCCGATTGCCAAAATCTGTTATCCTCTCTCCTATAAACAATGTCACCTGACAGAAGAAATGGGGCGATGTAGATGCACACTTAGTTTATTCACCCTGGTACTATCTCTGACAGTGTAAGACAGGGCAGGCTGCTACCGTTCCTAAGACTCTCTCAAGCATGCAGGATGCTGATAAGATTTTTAATTTATGACCCAAGGTTTAGCCCATGTGCATTTATACTTTTCTGCTTAAGCCTTCCAAAGCTCCATCACAAGCCTTCTTGGAGGTGACGTTCACCAGACAATACATCATTCCTTCTCCGACTATTATTTCTTTCATTTGCCTGTGACTTTTGTCAGATAACATTATTATTTTGAGGAGGGGGTGGTCACTGTAGTCAGGGCAACCAGTAGTGGTGTCTTATGCTGCTGAGTAGTGAGCAGATCCTCTGTTCTTGGTTCAGTTGACTCTGGGTTCTGGGGGGTTTTTTTTTTTTCCTCTCTTTTGAAAGATCCATACTCTTGGCCCTTCTTTTCACCATCTTGCTTACTTATATCTTACTAACCAAAGCCACTTCTTCTAAACTCATTTAGTATATTCTGTACTGACTTACATTATATACAGAATTTTTCCCAGTGTGTGTGTGTGTATATATATATGTATATGTATATATATATATATATATATATATATATA
>RJWK010049529.1:0-10746 GCA_004363435.1 Platanista minor | reverse complement strand
GATTTCAATTTTCTTAACGTTACTGAGCCTTGATTTGTGACCCAAGATGTGATCTATCCTAGATAATGTTCCATGTGCAATTGAGAAGAAAGTGTATTCTGCTGCTTTAAGATGGAATGTCCTATAAATATCAATTAAGTCTCTCTGGTCTAATGTGTCATCTAAGGCTTGTGTTTGCATATTAACTTTCTGTCTGGATGAACTGTCCATTGGTATATGTGGGTGTTAAAGTCCCCCACTATTATTTGGTTACTGTTGATTTCCCCTTGTATGGCTGTTAGCATTTGCATTATATATTGAGGTTCTCCTATGTTGAGTGCATATATATTTAAAATTATGTCTTCTTCTTGAATTGATCTTTTGATCATTATGTAGTGTCATTCCTTTTCTCTTCTGACAGTCTTTATTTTAAAGTCTATTTTGTCTGATATGAGTATTGCTATTCCAACTTTTTTTTGATTTCCATTTGCATGAAATATCTTTTTCCATCCCCTCACTTTTAATCTGTATGTGTCCCTAGGTCTGAAGTGGGTCTCTTGTAGACAGCATATATACAGCTCTTGTTTTTGTATCCATTCAGCCAGTCTATGTCTTTTGGCTGGAGCATTTAATCTATCTACATTTAAGGTAATTGTCAATATGTATGTTCCTATTGCCATTTTCTTAGTTGTTCTGGGTTTTTTTTGTAAGTCTTTTTTCTTCCCCCTCCTCTTTCATTCTATTCTCTTATGTTTCCTGCCCAGAGAATTTCCTTTAGCAATTGTTGTAAAGCTGGTTGGTGGTGCTGAATTCTTTTAGCTTTTGCTTGTCTATAAAGCTTTTGATTTCTTTGTTGCATCTTAATGTACCTTGCTGTGTAGAGTATTCTTGGTTGTAGTTTTTTCTCTTTCATCACTTTAAATTTATCATGCGGGCTTCTCTGTTGGTGCAGTGGTTGAGAGTCCACCTGCCAATGCAGAGGACACGGGTTTGTGCCCCGGTCTGGGAAGATTCCACATGCCGTGGAGTGGCTGGGCCCGTGAGCCATGGCCACTGAGCCTGCGTGTCCAGAGCCTGTGCTCCGCAACGGGAGAGGCCACAACAGTGAGAGTCCTGCATACTGCAAAAAAAAGAAAAAAAAAATTATCATGCCACTCTCTTCTCCCCTGCAGTTTTTGCTGGAAAATCGACTGATAACTTTATGGGTATTCCCTTGTATGTTATTTGTTGCTTCTCCCTTGTTTCTTTTAATAATTTTTTCTTTGTACTTAATTTTTGTTACTTTGATTAATATGTGTCTCAGCATGTTCCTCCTTGGGTTTATCCTGTTTTAGACTATCTGCACTTCCTGGATTTGAGGGACTATTTCCTTTCCCATGTTAGGGACTTTTTTTTTTTTTTTTTCAACCATAATCTCTTAAAAATATTTTCTCAGACACTTTTTCTCTTTCTTCTTCTTCTTAGCTCCTTATAATTTAAATGTGGTGCATTTAATGTTTTCCCAGAGTTCTCTGTGACTCTCCTCATTTATTTTCATTCTTTATTCTTTATTCTGTTCTGTGACAGATATTTCCACCATTCTGTCTTCCACATCACTTATTCGCTCTTCTGCTTCAGTTATTCTTCTACTGATTCCTTCTAGTGTATTTTTCATTTCAGTTATTGTATTGTTCATCTCTGTTCTTTAGGTCTTCTAGTCCTTTGGTAAACTTTTCTTGTATCTTCTTAATCCGTGCCTCCATTCTTTTTCTGAGATCTTGGATCATCTTTACTGTAATTACCCTGAATTCTTTTTCAGGTTGATTGCCTATCTCCTCTTCCTTTAGTTGTTCCTGTAGGTTTTTATCTTGCTCCTTCATCTGCAATATATTTCTGTCATCTCATTTTTGTCAGACTTACTGCATTTGTGATCTCCATTCTGAAGGCTACAGGATCATAGTTTTTCTTGTTTCTGGTATCTGCCCCTTGGTGGGTGAGTTTGGTCCAGAGGCTTGTGTTGTTATGCCCTTCTTAGGGAGTTTGATTTGTGTTGTGGTGACAAGAGCCTGCCCTAGATATACAGCAGGGCCTCCCCTCTGCTCTGTGGTTGTCACTTCCCTGTCAGAGACAGGGTCTGTTCCCTAGATTTTGGAGTAGAGGCACCCAGATCTGTTTCTGAGTTGTGTTTCTGATCTGTGGTGCAAGGTAGGCAGGATTGGGGACCTCCATTGGGAGAGAAGCCACTGAGTATTCCTCCTCTTGAGCTGTTCACCTTTGAATATTCTCTGTTGTGTCCCTTTTGCCTGTTGTGTGGGCTCACAAAGTACACTGTTACTGGCACTACTCTCTTTCCTGCCTTAACTGTGGCTATGCCGGTAATTGGCTCTGGTGACTCTTAAGTGTTGTTTTCACCAGGACACCACTGCAGATCCACTGAGGTCAGGTCCCAGGACTGCAGTAGTCATGCACCTGGACCCACTGTGGGTGCTATGGAGGCAGCTCAGACTTTGTCCTGGCCAAACCCTCAAGTGTACATGCTCACAAATCCCACAGCTGCTAAAGCCAGACCCGTCCCAGCTACAGGAGTACTTGTTGTCCCTTCAGATGTTTTGCAGGTGCTAAATTTAGGAAGCTATCAGCAGAGGTGTGACTCTGTAGTTTGTGCAGCTGCAAGGAGAGATTTCAGCTCTTATTCCTTAGTCATCCAGCTCCTGGGGGTCAACTGTGATTTCATCCCCTCTTCTGGGCAGATTTCCTAATGGGTAGAGCTCTCTGCCACCTTCTGAGACAGTGGGGTGGGTACTGGCACCCACTGGCAGATTTCCTAGTAGGGGGAGCTATCCGTGCCCTGCTGGGAGAGTGAGGGTGAGTCCTGTGCTCTGCTAGCAGAATTCCTAGTGGGGAAAGCTCTCTGAACCCTCTCAGAACAGCAGGACAGTTACTGGCACCTACTGATTGATTTCTTAGTTGAGGAAGCTCTCCACATCCTCCTGGGAAAACGTGGGCAGGCCCTGTGGCCTGATGGTGGAATTCCTAGTGGTGGAAGCTGTCTGCACACTTCCAGGTCCCGAAATCTTAATTTCTGCTTTGTGACACCCTGGGTGGCAGACTTAGTAAAGTCATGCCTGGACTTCTAAACCATGGAACACAAGATAATTGTGCTTTGCTAAACTGTTAAATTTATGATAATTTGTTACACAGCAATAGAAAAATAATACTGCATTTATGTGTGGGTGACTAATAAGCAAAGACAGCAAGTCATTTGTCCACTCAGCCTATTTTCCTCTGCTGGTATTTACTGTACAAAGTAGAAAGTTCAAAGTGATTTTCTTCTTTCTGTTTAGAAGACTGCAACTTCAGTGAAGCTTGTCCTGGTGAGTAAAATGTAAGTACAGCAATAAGATATTAAACATATTTGAAGTATATGCACAGCTTGATAAGTACTTGTCTCATTTATATTGTAGTATAGCAAGTTTAACTGTCTGATGCCAATTAGCCATAATGAAAATTATAGAGTTAAACCACGATGGACTACCCTGAAAATTGACTCATTAAGTTTCTTAATGACTTAATGCTTTTTATTGAAGGACATATAAACTTTATTAAAGACTTCTTTTTTCCAACCTAAGAAACATCAGTTAACTTTATTTGAAACTCATATTTAAAACTCAAACTAACATTTACTAAATTTAATTAATAAAATTAACATCTCTTCACCAAGAAAAAGCTAAAGTTAGCTTAAATTTTGATTTCTTCATTTAATTAGCCCAAAATATGCAAAACATCCTAAACAGGTTCCCTTTGTTTCTTCAAAATTAATAGTATATGTATGACCAATTGAAAATTTAAAACAATTCTTAATAGAAACCTCTCAAATATGTATAACAGGGTATTGATATAAAATTCCAGGTATTTTAAAATGATAGTTTATAAAATTTATCATAGATGCTAATGGTTTGTGACCGTTGAATTCAGGTAGGAATCCCAGAAATATCAAGGCATTCTCTGATATATTATTTTTAATAATGAGACAAGATTTTGGTATTAAACTAAAAATCTAGAAAAATTCATGTGGAAAAATCAAGTCTGAAGGAACAAAAAAACACACATGAAAACACATACACACAATTGCTCTCGTAGAAAACTCAGAATTCCAAATGTGAAACCTTAAGAATGCTTCCTTCACAAACCACAGGTTGTGAACTAAGTAGCTGCTTCCTTGTATTTCAGATGAAATGCAAAAGGCTTCTCACACTGTATTCACTCAACAAACACTTAATAGCACTGACATTGGATCACACATGGTTATAAGTACCTCAACAATTTAGATCATTAATCCTTATGACAAATTTGTAGACAATTAGAAAATATATTTTTTAATAAAATGTAGTTTTTGTTCATTTTTAAAGAATCCACTCATGTTTCTCAATGATCATAATGCAGACAGAAACAAGGTTGAAGAAACTATTCTCTTCAGTTTTCTCTGATTTGAGATTAGTATGTACTTACTTTATTGCCTTTATTTGGTGTTCTGGTTAAGTGAAAATCACATGAAGAAATCTCTCTCTTCAGAAAGATAATTTTCTGAAAATAACTCATGGGTTGTGGCTCTGAAATTCTTTCCTGTGTATACAATAGAAATTAAGTTCTTGGAAAAATATACATAGCACAACAGGACTTGTCTTTATCCATCAGGTTTCCTGTCTAGAATATTGCTCTCACCCTTCTTCACTATGGCAAAATCTGACCATCAAATCTTGAACGTCAATCTCATTTTCTCTGGCTAGGATTTCCTTTGAATTATAGACAAGTGTAGGCAAGACCAATTCTGACTTGTGTCCACCCTAGAAATTTGTGCTTGTTTTCACTACAAGGTCAGGATTCAGACAGAAAGGAAACTCTTTGTACAACTGTCTGAAACATATTTAAGGACACAGCAATTTCTCAATAATATTCAGTTTGCTATGATTGTTTACGTCATGGAAACTTTATGTATCAGTTCCTGTTGAAATTTTGAATATAGCTTATTTCATGACATCTCACATCTGGGGCACTTTCAGTAACCATCTACATCTAAATCTCCCAAGATCATTTATTCCATCTTAGAGTCTCACTCCCATACTCTTTTGTGTTTCCTCTATCCTTATCCAAAAATTTTACACTGACCTTCATAGTCCTTATTCCATAGTTAAGTTCTTGTATATCTTTACTTTTATATTGTTTTCCCAATGTCCTACATGTCCTAAGTAAAACCTGGCATTGCCCTGCTATAGTGCTATAGGTTTTTAATATCTACTTTGTTAATATTATCGTGAATGCACACATGAAGTTTCTGTATTGGGCAGTTGAATTATTAATACTTACATAATAATTGTGTCATCTTTCCTTTACCTCAGTTCTTGTTCCAGAGGCAATATGCTAAGAACCATATGCTATCCTACACATATTAGGGTCTGTAGTATAAATGAGGACCAAAGGAATAGAATGTTACCTGCCTATATACATACCTCTTCCTCCCTTCCTGAAAGAAAGAAGAAAATCCTTTCAACCAAAGGAAGAATCCCAAGTTCTTGATCTAATTTAGAATGTAAATAAATATTTCCAGGGTAAAGGTAAGTCCTGGGTGTAAGCCCCATTCTCTTTGAAATGTAAAATATATCTCTGAGAGGCAAATCTCTGTAGAGTATTCTTTCTGCTTAATCAGTCAATAAAGTACATTCCAAAGCTTATTCTTTTAGTTCTGGTCCTAAGACTCAGTATGTATCTTTCAGAAATCCCTAACAATGCAGAAACACACATATAATTTGCAATTCCACAGCTGCATTTTTTTCAGGCTTTGGAAGTGAACATTTTTTATTAGGTCACCATTCTCTGATTTTCCACTATAATTCATAGATCCTCACTGAGCCACTTAAAGATAAACAATTTCTTCTTTTGAGACTCATATGAAGTATCTGTTTCTTAATCACTATTTCACATCATTAAAAAGATATACTTTTATTCTCACCCTTTCCTACCTCTGTTAAAATTTGACATTCTATTGATATATGTAACAAAAATTTTTATCCAAGTTTTGAAATAAACTTGAATTATTTCAATATGTATAGCTATGACCTATACAATCTTAAATTTATGTATATATAATCTTTCTCTGCACTCCACTTCAGTCCAGTTCACTCACCTATTGATACAGATAGTTGGGAGAACTTGTCATCATCTATAATTTTACTACTTTTAAAATCATTAATTTTGTGACCTCAAATACTTACCTCTTTTATTTTTTTGCACTTGATTAATCCCACTGGGTATGATGTTTTACCTCACTGGTAGTTTTATAACTTTGTTACTCCATGTTACTAGTCTCTGTGTCCCAGTCTTCATTAACTTTTCTATGACAGGTCATCATAGACAAAATCTGCCAACTCTCTAGCTGATGCAGTTCTCTCTTTGTTCCTTGAATATTGCACATAATTTTCCAAAAACTCAACTTTACTTCAATGACACAATCTTACTTTTTCTTAAATTACCCATGACTTACATAGAATATTGATTGAGAGAGCTGCTCATATTGGTGCCTTTATAAAATTATGATCTACAATCACAACTGAATTCCAGAAAAGCCTCCAAAGTTATTTCTTATTCATTACACCAAAGATTTATTTCAAATTAATAATCCTTTTCCTAAGCCTCCTACTTTGATATCTATACCATCATACTTTGCAGATCATTTTGCTTCCTATATTATGGAAAGAAAGTAGTATAGTGTTTGTGTTCCTATCTTATTGTGGAAAGTGCTAGTGTTTATTCTCTTCTTCAGGTGCACTGCTATACTAAATTTCTGAGATTCTTAGTAGTTGAATGTGGCTGGATTAACCAATTTCTGGCCAATGATATATGGGCAAAAGAGGTATGTTACATTTGTGTGTGGTTCTTAAAATATCTCTCTTATGATTTTCCATATTTCTATTCCTCATCTCCTACTTGGGTATAGAGAATCCTTAAAAATACACCATGTTTCTGGAAGAGAGCAGAGCAACAAAATGGAAGGAGGCAATGGCTCCTGAAGTAACATTTTTTTTTTTTTGGTCATGTACTGCTGTGTCAAAAAGTGCCTTAAAATAGGAATCATTTATTATAGCTTGTATTTCTGTGGGTTGACTTGACAGTCCTTTTGCTTTACCTGGTGTTAGTTAAAGGACTAGCATGGTTAACATTCCAAAATATCTTTATTCACAGATTGCTAACTAAGACCTCACATGGGCCTGCAGGCCACCAGCCTCAGTTCTCCTCCACAACAGCCTTTGCATATGGATACTTAGAGTTCCTTGCAGCATTGTTGTTTGAGCTAAAAAAGAAGAGTTTCAAATGGCAAAGACAGAACCTACAGAACACTTAAGGCCCTATCTCATCATTTAAATATTGTGCTTCTTATATTGTCAAAATAAATCTGTGGGCAAAGCCAGATTCAGGGAAGGGAAAATAGGCCCCACATTTCAATGAGGAAGAAGCAAAGAATTTCTAGTCATCTCTAATGGAATGCAGTCCACTCTCATGTTACAAATTATTTATTTATGTTCATCTTACGTGTGAAATACATTCAATTTTCCCCAAAACCATACTAGTCTCTTCTCATTACAATACAAAGTTTAGTCTCAAAGTCCAGGTACTTTACATTTAAATGTGATTAGATGTGGATGAGGCTCTGTTGGGTTGTTCCATGTATGAAGTGATCCAAAAATTAAAGCGATATTTGTTTGGTACCAAATATCATATTTAGTAGCAGACAAAATTTATTATTATAATTAATATAGAATTTAGGATCTTATCCCTCCTTCTTTGCCAGCAGACATGCAACAGATCTCTCATCCTCTGTCTGTTGATTCTAATTAGTGTTACGAGAAACAATGCCGATAAAAGTGATAGAAAGTGCTATATAACTGAACCACTTTGCTGTACACCTGAAACTATCACAACATTGTAAATCAACTATACCCCAATATAAAATAAAAATTAAATTAAAAAAGAGTGTTAACTGTATATTTGTCTTATATGGAGTACCTTGATGAAATTTTAAATAAAGTTACCAGGAAAGACATCATGATCAGGATAAATTTTGAGCAAAGAACTAAACCAAGTAAGTTATGTGGCAGTGACAGAAGTGGGAGACCTTTTTAATGCACTTAGAATAATCTAGGCAAGGGGCATAGGTAGTTTGCACTAGAGAATAACCTCGGAGGGGATAAGATGTGATAAAATTATGAATGTGTTTTTAAATAGTGACAAGAGAATTTTTGATGAACAGCTGTGTCAAGAAAGAGAAAGACTGACTCCCAAGGATTTTTGCATGTGAGGAATAGTGTTGTTATTACCTGATTTGTAAGAATATCTTCAGAATAAGGAGGTTTGGAGAAAAGTTCAAAATTTAAGTTTTAGATAGGTTCAGTTTACAATTCCTATCAGGTTTCCAAGGAAATTGTCAACAAGAGTAAGCATTTGGACATTAGAGCCTAGAATTCTGGTTCAAGTGTGAGTGACCACTCAAATAAGATTAGGACTAAGACATGACCAATGGTTATTGCAATATGAAAGTCACTTGCATACTTGACAGAGCCATTTCAGTGGCCCAGTAGGGATAAAATTCTGGCTCAGGTTTCTTCTGAAAAAATGGGAGTAGAGCAATTGGAAACACTATTTGACAACTCTTCTATCTATAGCATTAAGAAGGACTTTTGCAGTTCCTAATGACGCCTTGAGGCAGATTTGTACATTTTTAATAGCATACCATTACAAAGAAATTTTGTTTATTTTCTTGTTCATAACAGGACATTTAGATTTGAAAATCTAGAGGTCCTATCCAAATATATGGAAACTTAACAAGTTCAAAAAGCAGTTATAATTATATCCTAATAAAGGAAATGGTGGTGCATTATAAAATATTCAATCAAAAAATGTTTGTTTAGACAAATTCTGATATTTTAAGACGACTTATCTGAAAATAACGCTGACTGATTGAAGGTCAAATAGTCATATCCATTACAGGACTTTTCTTTTTAAAACTCTCACTAACCAGGAATAGTTCACAAATCAGGAAGCAGAAAAAAATTTCTTGAATTAAAATATTAAGAAAGAAAATGTTGATTTATGTTCTTCATTTCCTTTGACAGAAATAGAACGATGTTTCAACAAATTAGTCTATTGTTTAAGTGGATACATTGGATACAAGTAAAGGACTACTTCAGCAGGAGTAGATGATTCAACATTACTGGAGTTGTTTGAGCTAAGGTCCAGAAGTAGAAGTTATTTACACTGGGGTCTATGAACATGGTAAATTCATGTTCTGCTTTTCAATGGTTTTCATATATTAGCAATGGAGGATTAGCAGGCAGAACTGACTTTACACAACATTTTGAAATACATGATATAAGTACTAAGGGCCTGATGACATTTTGTCTTTCTCTGGCTTCTCAATATTTCCAATTGGAAGGTTCACAGTCATCCTCTTACTACAATATTATGTGCCTTAAAATGTTCTTTGATCACTTTTTCTCCTACGTATGTTCATTCTTGCTCATCAAAACTGCACTGTGGCTGATTTCAATGAATTTCTAAAAACTTGGTGGCAATTGTTTTTTCATGAGTGTTAATTTAAGGTAAATAAATATGTTGCAAGTTTGGTTAAATTTTTATGAAGGTTATTTTTGTGATAAATTAGTTTTTTGTCTCAAGGAAAAAAATTATATTTGTACATATTTTATTAGGTAGAAAAATATGCCAATGAGAAAAGTTGGTACACTATTTAATATCACTAAATATATTTGAATCCTAGCAACACATAAATGGTTTTCTAGTATTTCTTCATGAAATCACTATGGACTTCAGTTTATGCTGTAGTACTGAACAATCTTAAACTTGATAGTCTCTTTATTATAGGAAAAGCAACAGGAGTATAGCAATTGAAAACAAGCACTGAATGAGTACTCAGTCTAACCATTCCATGGGAATTTGAACTTTGAAGGAGCGTACTACAACCTACACACAGACGTCTATATCAGCTTTATTAACAATTGCCCAAACTTGGAAGCAACCAAGATATTCTTTAGTAGGGGAATGAATAAACAAATTCTGATACATCCAGACAATGGAATATGAATCAGCACTAAAAAGAAAAGAACTATCAAGCCATGGAAAGACATGGACGAAACCTAACTGAATATTACGAAGTGAAGGAAGCCAATCTGAAAAGGCTGCATACTGTATGATTCCAATTATGTGACAGTCTGGAGAAAGTGAAATTATGGAGACAATAGAAAGATTAGTGGTTGCCAGGGATTATGGGGCAAAGGAGAAATGAATAGACAGGGCACAAAAGATGTTTAGAGCAGTGAAACTATTCTATATGATACTACAATGGTGAATGCATGTCATTATATATTTGTTAATACTCATAGACTACACAACACCAAAAGTGAATACTAATGTAAATTATGGGCTATAGGTGATAATGAGGTATCAATGTAGACTCATCAGTTGTAACAAATGTACAACTGTAATGCAGGAAATTGATAGTGGAGGAGGTTGTGCATGTGTGGGGACAAGGATATGTGGAAACTCTCTGTACTTTCCATTCAGTTCTAGAGTGAATGTAAAAGTGTTCTTAAAAATAACATTTATTAATTAAAAACTAAACATAAGCTTAGAAGCTAAAAGTATTCAATACTTAAAGGTAGTCTCAATAGTGAAACATGAAGGTTGTCTTTTTTTTTTTTTTTTTTTTTTTTTTTTTTTTTT
>RJWK010049528.1:0-16588 GCA_004363435.1 Platanista minor | reverse complement strand
AGGTCTTCTGCCTTTTTTTTTTTTTTTTTTTTGTGGTACACAGGCTTCTCACTGTTGTGGCCTCTCCTGTTGTGGAGCACAGACTCCCGACGCGCAGGCTCATTGGCCATGGCTCACGGGCCCAGCCGCTCCGCAGCATGTGGTATCTTCCCAGACCAGGGCACGAACCCGTGTCCCCTGCATCGTCAGGTGGACTCTCAACCACTGTGCCACCAGGGAAGCCCCTGCCCATTTTTTGATCGGGTTTTTTCACTATTGAGTTGTATGAGCTGTTTATATATTTTGGATATTAAACCTTATTGGTCATATCATTTGCAGATATTTTTTCCCATTCATTAGGTTGTCTTTTTGTATTGTCAATGGTTTTCTTTTCTGTGCAAAACCTTTTAAGTTTAATTAGGTCCCATTTGTTTATTTTTGCTTTTGTTTCCTTTGCCTTTGGAGAGAGATCCCCCCCAAAATATTGCTATGATTTAGTCAAAGAGTATTCTGCCTATGTTTTCTTCTAGGAACTTCATGGTTACCATTCTATTCTTTCATTTCTAATTTTATTTATTTGGGCCCCCTCTCTTTTTTTTCTTGATGATATGGCTAAGTGTTTATCAATTTTATTTGTCTTTTCAAAAAACTGGCTCTTGGGCTTCCCTGGTGATGCAGTGGTTGGGAGTCCGCCTGCCAATGCAGGGGACACGGGTTTGTGCCCAGGTCCGGGAGGATCCCACATGCCGTGGAGCGGCTGGGCCTGTGAGCCATGGCCACTGAGCCTGCACGTCCGGACCCTGTGCTCCGCAACAGGAGAGGCCACAACAGTGAGAGGCCCACGTACCGCAAAAAGAAAAAAAAAAAAAAAAAACCAACAAAAAAGACCTGGCTCTTAGTTTCATTGATCTTTTCTGTTTTTTTCTATTTCTGCTCTGATCTTTATTATTTGTTTCTTTTTGCTGACTTTGGGCTTTGTTTATTTTTCTTCTTCTAACTCCTTTAGGTGGAAAGTTAGGGTGTTTATTTGAGATTTTTGTTGTTTCTTAAGGAAGGTATGTATTGCTATAAACGTCCCTCTTAGAACTACTTTTGCTCTGTCCAGTAGATTTTGGAAAGTTGTGTTTCTGTTTTCATTTATTTCAAGGTATTTTTAAATTTTCTCTTTGACTTCTTTGTTGACTCATTAGTTTTTTATTAGGATGTTGTTTTGTCTCCATGTGTTAGTGTTTTTCTAGTTTTCTTCCTGTAATTGATTTCTAGCTTCAAAATGTGATTGGTAAAGATGCTTGATATACTTTTAATTTTCTTATATTTATTGAAAGTTGTTTTGTGGCCTAGCATGTGATCTATCCTGGAGAAAGGTCTGTGTGCTCTTGAAAAGAATGTGTATTCTGCTATTTGGGTATGGAATGTACTGTATATATCTACTCAGTTCATCTGATCTAATGCTCATTTAAAGCCACTGTTTCCTTATTGATTTTCTGTCTAGATGTTTATCCATGGATGTAAGTGGGGTATTAAAGTCTCCTACTATTATTGTATTACTCTCAATTTCTCCCTTTATGTCTATTAGTATTTGCTTTATATATTTATGTGCTCCTATATTATGTGCATATGTATTTAGGAATGTTACATCTTCTTCTCGGACTAACCGCTATATCATTATATAGTGCTCTTCTTTGTCTCTCATTATAGACTTTGTTTTAAAGTCTGTTTCATCTGATATGAGTATTGCTACCCCACGTTTCTTTTCATTTCCATTTGTATGGAATATCTGTTTCCATCCCTTCACTTTCATTCTGTGTGTGTCTTTTGCTATGAAGTGAGTCTCTTGTAGGCAGCATATAGATGGGTCTTTTCATTCATTCTGCCTCCCTATGTCTTTTGATTGAAGCGTTTAGTCATTGACATTTAAAGTGATTATTGATAGGTATGTACTTATTGCCATTTTGTTACTTGTTTTCTGGTTGTTTTTGTAGTTTTTCTCTGTTCTTTTCTTCTCTTTTTAGTCTCTTTCCTTTTGGTTTGATGATTTTCTTTAGTTTTGTGTTTGGGTTCCTTACTCTTTGTTCTTTGTGTATCAGTTGTAAGTTTTTGATTTGTGGTGATCATGAGCTACATATATATCTACTTGTACTTATAGCTACTTGTTTAACCTGATAGTTAAGTTCAAACACATTCTAAAAGCTGTCCATTTTTTACTACTTAACCCCCTATATTTTATATTTTGATGTCCTGTTTTACATCTTTCTGTGTATCCCTTAACTGTTATTGTAATTAGGGCAGTTTAATGGTGATGTTTAGTTTTTAGTTTTAGTTTTAGTTTTTGCTTACTGAGGCAACTCTCTCTCTCTTTCAGTTCTGAATAATAACTTTGCTGGGTAGACTATGCTTGGTTGTAGGTTTTTTCCTCTAAGTACTTTAAATATATCACAGCACTAGCTTCTGGCTGGCAACGTTTCTGTTGAAAAATCAGCTGATAGCCTTAGGGGAGTTTCCTTGTATGTGACCCTTTGTTTTTCTCTCTTTTTCTTTAACTTTTGCCATTTTAATTATGATATGTCTTGGTGTAGGTCTCTTTGGGTTCATCTGTTTTGAGCCTCTCTGTGCTTCTTGGATCTGGATATGTGTTTCCTTCTTCAAGATAGGGACATTTTCATCAAATACATTTTCTGCCCCTTTCTCTCTTCTCTTTTTAGGACCCTTATAACATTATACAAGTGTATGTTTGTACACTTGATATTGTCCCAGAGGTCCCTTAAACTATCCTCATTAAAGCAATTTTTTTTCTTTTTGCTGTTCTGTTTGGGTGATTTCCATTCATCTGTCTTCCAGGTCACTTAGGCATTCTTCTCTGATACCTACTCTGCTGTTAATTCCTTCTAGTATATTTTTCATTTCAGTTATTGTATTCTTCAGCTATGGTATCTGATTGGTTCTTTTTTTATATTTGCTAGTTCTTTGTTGAACTTCTCACTGTGTTCCTCTATTCTTCTCCTGAGCTCAGTGAGCAGTTTTATGACCGCTGCTTTGAATTCTTATTAGGTAAATTACTTATCTTTGTTTCATTAGGGTTCTTCTCTGAGGCTTTATCTTATTCTTTCACCTGGAACATATTCCTCTGTCTTCTCATTTTGTTTGTCTTTATCTGTTTGTCTCTATTAAATCACATGAAACAGTTGTCTATCTCAGTCTTGAAGGCGTGTTATTATGGTGGACCATCCCTGTGTAGTCTGCATGTGTCCAGTGACTTGGCTGAAGAGCTGCCCCAAGTTATGTCTGTTACTGGGGTGCACTGGCGGACATCACCCCAGAGTGGGTAGGAGTGGGTAGAGGCGGAGGGGCCAGATCCTGAGCCTGGTGTGAGCCAAGGCTTTTCACCCTGTGCAGTGGAGGTCACCACCTTGGTGGGGGATGGGGTTGGAGCCAGAGCCACTGGAGCCAAAGGCTGGCACCAGCTGTGTCTTCTCATGTGGCGTGGTGGTGTTTGCTGCCTTGGTGGTGAGTGGGGACGGGGTCAGAGGGATTGGAGCCTAAGCCCTTCCTGAGCTGCTGCTTTTCCACAGTGATGGTGGTTGCTGCCTTGTTGGGGGATGTGGTCAGGCTATGAGAGGCTGGAGTTGCAGTCCAGAGCGAGCCCTGGATTTTTTCTGGTGCAATTGCCTTGGTCCCTTGGAGTGGGACCAGAGCAGGAGGGGCTGGAGCCAGAACCTGCTGCAGGCTGGGGGTGGTCCTTACAGGCTGGCCAGAGCCCCAGGCAGTTTTCAGCCTGCTGCCTATGCCCTGGGACTGGGAGCAAGCAGGTCTCTGCATGCGCCCTTGAAGAGCAGAGTCTCGGTTTCCTGTGGCTCTCTGGAAGGACCTATGGGTTTTCAAACCAGTCAGAGAGCCTTGTCTTCCTGATGCCAGACCCCAGGGCTGGGATGCCGAATGTGGGGTATGACCCCCTCGCTCCCCAGGAAGGGTTCCCAACCTGTGATATCCCCTCCTCTTCTTGGTTGCCCACCAGGAATATAGGTCCTGAAGAGATCACTTCTCCTCCCTCCAAGCAGATTCTGTGTGTCTCTTTCTTTATATCCTGGGTTGTAGAAGATCTGTTCTGCAAATCTTCAGAGAGATTTGCTCTATATGTAGCTGTAGTTTTTTTTTTTTTTTTAAATATTTATTTATTTATTTCACTGCACCAGGTCTTAGTTGTGGCGTGAGGGACCTTCGTTGTGGCATGCAGGGTCTTTAGTTGCGGCATGTGGGCTCTTTTAGTTGCGGCATGCATGCGGGATCTAGTTCCCTGACCAGGGATCAAACCTGGGCCCTCTGCATTGGGAGCATAGAGTCTTAACCACTGGACCACCAGGGAGGTCCCTGTAGCTGTGGTTTTGATGTGTTCATGGGGGGAGGCAAGCTCAGGATCTTCCTACTCTGCCATCTTGATCCTGCCTCTAAAATATGTCTTAATGCTGGTCATTCTGGGTCAGTATTCTCAGGTACATGGTGGGCTCTTTCAATATGTAACTTAAAGTTTCTTAAGTTAAAGTTTTTGTTATTTGTTCTTTCCCCTTGCTTTGGTTTTCTTCTTTATGAACTCATCAACGTGCTGGATCTTCTTTGCTTACCTTCATTAGCTGTCACTTTCTCTAGACTTCCTTTTTACCTCTGTATTTATTTTTGGCTTTCAACACTTTCCTCCTCTTCATCTTCTATTTTTTTATGGCATTATCTGTTCTGTTTATTTGTTCTTGGGTTCCTTCTAGTTTAGTCTTAATCTCTGAAATAATTGTCTTCATTTCTGATGAAAACATCTCTAATTCTTTCCTGAGTTCTATCATCTAATTTCTGAGTATGTCTAATTTTGTGTCATGGTGTTATTTCTTGTCTTTTCTTAATTTCTTTTAGTTCAATTTGGAACAAAGATTACATTTTTATCTTCTCTGTGAGCATATATTTTTGACATGCTTTCATTGTCTGGAGGAATGTTATTTTGCTCCTTGCTGTCTCTCTCTCTCTCTTTCTCTCTCTTTTTCTTACAGTAGTCTCTGATAATGGTATTTGATGTTAGTGTTTTTCTGTTGATCTTTTTAGTGTGAAATTATTTTTCCTGAACTTTTGGAAGGAGACATGGTTCAGGACAGCTTTTCTTTGTGCACAGAGCTTTCTCTTCTGTTATTTATGTGTAGTGATACAAAAAAATACGACTTTCTGAGATTTCCTGAGCCCTGTTTCCCTTCCCCACTTGTACTTGGCCTTCCCCTCTCCTTCATCACTGTAATCTATGTCTTGCTAAATTTTGATGCCACTCCCAGCGGTCTTCCTCACCATGGAAGGGAGCTCTCGTTCCAACTCAGAGAGGTCACAGCACCTTGGTCCCCACTGTAGACTCTTTATCCCACTATTGCTGCAGACAAAACCCATCCTGGTCTCCCCACCTGGCTTTCCTGCAAACGTCAGTCGTGGCTCTTCCGGGCCCTCCTGTTGTCAGGTTTCTTGGTCACCCCGCTATTTCCCATTTCTTTTGCAGGTGTCAAGACCACATAGGTCTTGAGACTGTTGGTATTCGATTCCTACCTGCTTGTGTTTGCAGGTTTGTGGGGAAACATTGTCACCTAGTTTTGTTGTAAATGTTGTCTGTGGGTTTGGGGTTTTAATCTATAGTTGCTGTGTTTGTTTTAGATGGGCATTCAGGGAGGTTTCAAAACCCTGCTTATGACCATGCTTCCCTCCCCAAGCCTTGAGGCTTGCTTACTGCCTGTTTTCTTGGTACCATGCTGCCGATCACCTGACCCCTCGGAGCACATCTGTTCTTTTCTGTGGTTCTGCCAAGTTGCTAGTTCAGATCCAAACAAGCACCAGAAGGTGGGTTTGGAAGGGAAGAGATGCTGTCTATTAGTTCCTGGTGGGAGTGCATCCTAGGGGAGGCAGTATCCTCCCCAGTAGGGGAGGCAGTATCATTCCCCTACTTCTATCACAGAGGAGTGTGGTTTGGGCAAAAAAGGGAGAAAGGGAAGCAGCATGTGATGGTATGAAGTGCTGTTCTGATCCTAGTGGCTGCTCTAGACACCACAGCAAAGAAGAGGCCGTATTGGATCTGGGGGCACAAGCCCTGGGGACCCATCCACCCTGGTTCTAGCTGACTCCACGGGCTAAAGGAGTGGGTGGCCATGTGGACACCCTGTCACCAGGCAGTGCTGTGGGGGCTTCCTTCCCACCTGCATGCTCACTCACTCTCCTGGTCTACCTGATGGGTAGATTTCCCATGTGACCAAAAGGAAAAGACTAAACATGGCTAAAGATGGAAAGGACCAAAAGCTTACAAAATTCCAAGTGAGGGCAGGATGAGGCGCTCAGGTCTGAATCATCCTGTAGTTCCTGGAATGTTCCCACTTGGGTGTCTCAGCCAGAGTTGGGGAGAACACAGCACTTCCTCCCCTGGCTCATCTGGGGTGTGGTGACTGCCCAGGAAGTGCCAGCATCTCTCAAGGGGGGTGAGATCAGAGGAAGCTTGTAGCGGCTTGCCTGGCTTTGTCAATTCTGAGTCTCAGAAACACAGCAATGCTTTTCACTGCTTGTTCAAGCCGAATTGCTTTTTCAGAGCGGGCAGCTTCACTTCCTGTTTCTTCCTATGTTTCCCTTTATGTGGCAGAATAATATTAAACCCTCCCATTATTCTGTAAAACCCAAATAATACAACACACACTACACAGCCTGGCGTAAAACAACCACAAACACATGTGCCGATGGTTTTGAAAGCGATACACAGATACGTGTATTTTCCGATCTCCATTATGACGATGGCTACTACTATGTTTAAAGGAACATTTTGGGAACACGCTTTACTTTTTCTGTGTCATAAAGTCCAGGACTACATCTTGTCACGTTTAGAGGAGCCTGCAAAATCATCCTAATGTCTTATGGTTCTAAGTCATCAGGAAGGCTGCTTTCAGAAAACTTCATACGATATGGGGGGCAGGGGGGTGGCCCCCTGCCCTCGGTGAGGAAATGCTGAGAACAGGTCTGAGATATAGTAACTCAAGTATTGGCTATTGAGGGAGTTAAAAAGAGGGGCTTGGAAAGCGTGTGGAATCAGAGGTTCTGCTTCTGGGAGAGCAGAATGTTCCCTGGAGGCCTGGTGTGAAAGGGAGGAGGGGTTAGCTGGAGGAAGCATCTCAGTGAAAGGACAGAGCATCACGGGGTAAGAATGAGAAAGACCAGAGAAGGGGGGAGGGGTGGAGGAGGAACATCTCTATTACTGAGTGAAGAAGCTAGACTTCAGAGCAGAATGGGAAGAGGGCAGGGCTGAGCTAGGACCCTAAGCAAGCCACACAAATCCCACCCTGTGTACTGCACCCCCTGCCCCAATCTCCTGCTGTTGCTGGTCCAGGCAAACCAGAGAGTCTAATTGAAATAAATATAAATTCAAGCCAACCTAGAATCCATACAAGGTAAGAAAAATAGAAGTGAGTCACAAAATATGCAGGCCTATGAAAACAGTCAAAAAATAAAGGGCCACAAGTGAAATATCATTAACAAGCCATTGCAACCGTGAAAAAAACACCATTGAGTCAGGAATTCAAAAAATGAGACTGGAAATGGATAAACAAACAGGGGATGTAAAATGGGAGCTTATGAAACTAAAGAGAGGAACTGAAGGAGAAAATAAAATCATCTCTGAAATAGTGAATTAGAAGGTGCCTAAGGCGACAGAGGTTGCCACTGAAAGTCCAGTAAGAATAGAAAGGAAAGGACTCAGGAAAATACAACAAAGATAAAGAAAGAGAGGGAAAGGCCAGAAACAGTGACCGCTGGAGAAAGATCTAACACATGTATAATGGTAGACACTGAAGATGCAAAGCAAAGCAATGGAACAGAACTAAAATTTAAAGCTGAAATTCGAAAAAACTTTCCTGAAATGAAATCAGACATGAACCCACAGTTGACCCTTGAACAACATGGGTTTGGACTGTGCAGGTCCACTTATATGTGGATTTTTTTTTTTAACTAAGTTCGTACTACAGTACTACATGACCTATGCACGGATGGTCAAATCCATGGATGTGGAGGGCCAGCTGTCAGGTTATACTCAGGTTTTTGACTTCATGGAAGGTCAGCACCTCCAATCCCCAAGTCGTTCAAGGATCAGCTGTACCTTGAGATAGTCCACTGTCATTCTGGGGATGGTTAACTGAAACTTATGCTCTAAAGCAGTTAGACTTTAACAATAAAGGTAATATGAGCTGGGCCTCCAGGCAAAACGGCCGAGTTACTTACAAAGGAAAGAAAATCAGTTTGGCATCAGACTTTGTGACAGTGACATCCAAAGCGAGACAACAGTGGCACCACATTTTCAAGAAACTCAAGAAAAGAAAACATGAGCTAAGCATTTTCTATCCAGCCAATTGTCCTTTAAGTATCAAGATTTTAGAAAAACATTTAAAGATGCAAGAACTAAAAGAATATTGTACCCATCAGCGCTATTTAAAGAATCTACTAGAATTAGTGGTATGTCTGGGGTGGCAGAAGTGGTCTTCCCCAGGGTTTCCCTGGTGGCGCAGTGGTTGAGAGTCCGCCTGCTGATGCAGGGGATACGGGTTTGTGCCACAGTCCGGGAAGATCCCACATGCCGTGGAGCAGCTGGGCCTGTGAGCCATGGCTGCTGAGCCTGCGCGTCCGGAGCCTGTGCTCTGCAACGGGAGAAGCCACAACAGTCAGAGGCCCGCGTACCGCAAAAAAAAAAAAGAAGTGGTCTTCCCCAGATGCAGACCGTAAGGAGTTGCATGATCTGGAGATAATTTAGAAATAATAACAAAACTGACTAAAATCCAGTCTGCTTTTTATTACCACTGTGCTCCAGCACTGTTAAAGTATGTCAGATGGCCAATAGGCACATGAAAAATGCTGAACATTGCTAATTATTAAAGAAATGCAAATCAAAACTACAATGAGGTATCACCTCACACTGGTCAGAATGGCCGTCATTAAAAAGTCTACACGTAACAAATGCTGGAGAGGGTGTGGAGAAAAGAGAACCTCCAACACTGTTGGTGGGAATATAAACTGGTGCAGCCACTATGGAAAACAGTATTGAGGTCCCTTAAGAAACTAAAACTACCATATGATCCAGCAATCCCACTCCTGGGCTTGCTGAGAAAACTATCCAGAGAAAACTCTAATTCGAAAAAAAAAACATGCACTCCTATGTTCATTGCAGCACTATTTACAATAGCCAAGACATGGAAACAACCTAAGTGTCCATCAACAGAGGAATGGATAAAGAAGATGTGGTACATATATACAATGGAATATTACTCAGCCATAAAATAGAGTGAAATAAGGCCATTTGCAGTAACATGGATGGACCTAGAGATTATCATACTAAGCAAAGTCAGAAAGAGAAAGACAAATACCGTATGATATCACTTATATGTGGAATCTAAAATATGACACAAATGGACTTATGTACAAAACAGAAACAGACTCACAGACAAGTGTTTTTTGTTTGCCAGGGGTTGGACGTGTGGGGGAGGGATGGATTGGGAGTTTGGGATTAGTAGATGAAAACTGTTATATATAGAATGGACAAACAACAAGGTCCTACTGTATAGCACAGGGAACTATATTCAATATCCTGTGATAAACCATAATGGAAAAGAACATGACAAAGAGCATTAGAGCAGCCAGCATTTTAGGGACATCCCCATATTCACATGGGGGTCCACAAGCACCTGGGCCATCCTCCCCCACATAGAGGTCGGTGGCCAACTCGGGATTGCCCCCATTGATGCCTCTTTCCCAAGACCCATTTCTTCTGTCTCCTGGCTGGTGTCACAATGATTAGTTTGTAACCTTGGGAGCTTCTGGGGTGTAACGGGAAACCAGCCCCTGCACAGGGAGTTAAGGGAGGGACCAAAGAAAAGAGGCAGACCCTGCAGGTTGGTAGGTGGCAGGCTTAATAACAAGAGAGCTGACACATGAGGCTTGTCCTGGGAGACTGAAAAATCAGTAGATCTCCACACTCGCCCACCAGAACCTTAAAGTTTGTACAGAGGCCTTCACGGGGGTCAGTCAGGTGTATGGTCCAGATGGTCTCAACAGCAAGTTACCATCTCAAGGCTGTGTCCTTGAAGCGGCTCTCAGGGTGGGAATGGTGGGGAGGGTACATTCGGGACCAGGGGAGAGGTGAGGAGCCTGCAATTGCCCAAGGCCAGTTCTTGGGTCACCTGGCGGTCACATCTTCTCAATGACCTCCTCCAGCAATTACTTATGATTTAATAAACATTGCATTCCACATGGCAATGAATTTGGATAACTGCCATTTTTACAGTCATTCTCTGATGTATGTAGACTCAGATACACATGTATATATGTATATTTTGAGAGTAAGTTTATAACCCTTCAAGTAAGTTCAGAATCATTTAAGCTCCTTTCATGAACAGGCTCCTTCTGTAGGACTACATATTCCTGCACTTAAATAGATTTAGAAATAAACAATGGTAGCACAGAGATTTTTTTTTTTTTTTTTGTGGTTCGTGGGCCTCTCACTGTTGTGGCCTCTCCTGTTGCAGAGCACAGGCTCTGGACGCGCAGGCTCAGCAACCATGGCTCACGGGCCTAGCCGCTCCGCGGCATGTGGGATCTTCCCAGACCGGGGCACGAACCCGTGTCCCCTGCATCGGCAGGCGGACTCTCAACCACTGCGCCACCAGGGAAGCCCAGCACAGAGATTTTAAAAACAAAGAACTTGAGTTTCTTCAATTCTTTCATTCTGTGTGACCACTTGGAGTATTTATTTGTGCTTAAAATTTAAACAGTAAAACAGAGAACGGACTGTAAGGTGTAATAATTTGGTTTGATACCGCAATAGTTGATGGAGCAAATATTTTACTGATTTTGAATATTCTTTAGTTTTAAAATGTTTTTATTTTTCTTTTAATTTTTATTTTAGGCTGCATTTTCGGTCTTTATAGCTGCGCACAGGCTTTCTCTAGTTGCGGTGAGCTGGGGCTACTCTTCATTGAGGTGCATGGCCTTCTCATTGCGGTGGCTTCTCTTGTCACAGAGCACAGACTCTAGGCGCGCGGGCTTCAGTAGTTGTGTCATGTGGGCTCAGTAGTTGTGGCTCACGGGCTCTAGAGCGCAGGCTCAGTAGTTGTGGTGCACTGGCTTACTTGCTCCATGGCATGTGGGATCTTTCCGGAGCAGGGATCGAACCCATGTCCCCTGCAATGGCAGGCAGATTCTTAACCACTGCACCACCAGGGAAGTTCCAATCATCTTTTAATTAAGTGAAATTTGTCCTCTACTATGTGGCATACATAATATATTTGACACCTCAAGTGGATCATTTTTAACACTTCCATCCTCTATATGACAAAAATATTTTTAGTAATTATATAATAACCAGTGATGGTCACTATTTCCTTGATTTTATGTGTAGTTTAAAAATCAATTAATTTTAAAAGATGAATTTCTGGGGCTTCCCTGGTGGCGCAGTGGTTGAGAGTCCGCCTGCCAATGCAGGGGACACAGGTTCGTGCCCCAGTCCGGGAAGATTCCCACATGCCGCCAAGCGGCTAGGCCCGTGAGCCATGGCCGCTGAGCCTGCGCGTCCGGAGCCTGTGCTCTGCAATGGGAGAGGCCACAACAGTGAGAGGCCCGCATACAACAACAAAAAAAAGCTGAATTTCTGTTTTAAAGATAATTCAAGGGATGTCTCTGGTGGCGCAGTGGTTAAGAATCCACCGGCCAATGCAGGGGACATGGGTTCGAGCCCTGGTCCGGCACTATCCCACATGCCACAGAGCAACTAAGCTCGTACACCACAACTACTGAGCCTGAACTCTAGAGCCCACAAGCCACAACTACTGAGCCCACGTGCCACAACTACCGAAGCCTGCACACCTAGAGCCAGTGCTCCACAACAGGAGAAGCCACCGCAATGAGAAGACTGCGCACTGCAACAACGAGTAGCCCCCACTCGCCACAACTAGAGAAAGCCTGCATGCATCAATCAAGACTCAGTGCAGCCAAAAAATAAATAAGTAAATAAAATAAATAAAAAGATGATCGACACCATTGTAAATCAACTATACTTCAATAAAAAAATTAAAAACAAACAAAATAAAAGATGATTGGGGAAACTTTGGCAAAAGCACTGGTAGTGAGTATTAACTATGTTTTAAAATTGTATATGTAAGAAATAAGACTAAGGCGGGGTAAATGTGGAAGAATAGATATAAAAGTGATGTCAACTGACAAAATAGAAATAATCAACAAAAAAAAATAGGTGGAATAGGGGGAAAGAAAGGGGAGAGTAGAATAAGCTCATTGATTGCCCTGCAGGTAGGAAAGTGAGGTCAAACGTAACACTGAAAACTGACAAATTGAATAAGAGTGTTCATAGGGGGACTTCCCTGGTGGCACAGTGGCTAAGAATCTGCCTGCCAGTGCCGGAGACGCGGGTTCGAGCCCTGGGCCGGGAAGATCCCACATGCCACAGAGCAGCTAAGCCCATATTCCACAACTACTGAGCCTGCTCTCTAGAGCCCGAGAGCCACAACTATTGAGCCCGCATGCCACAACTACTGAAGCCCGTGTGCTTCGAGCCCGTGCTCTGCAACAAGAGAAGCCACCGCAGTGAGAAGCCCGCGCACTGCAATGAAGAGTAGCCCCCTCTCACCACAACTAGAGAAAACCTGCACGCAGCAACAAGGACTCAACACGGCCAAAAATAAACATAAAAAAATAAATAAATTTATGAAGAAAAAAAAGAAGTGTTCACAGAACCAAAAATACAGACCTTCCTAAATAACCTACCCCTAGGCCCCAAAACCAACCTTTTAAAGAAGCAAAGAAAACAGACTCAGACTGCATAGTGAAATACACACAGTAACCATAACGCAAAATAATATGACAGACTGAGATCAAATATTCCAGCCACATGGAGAAATTTAAGTGGCTTCAGTCCACTTATTAAAAGGAAAGACTTTCAGATTGGTTCACGTGGTGGTACCCAACTCTGTGCTGTGTAAAGTCACATTTAAAACCAAGTGGTTCAGAAATCATGGGAGGCATATAGACACAAGCCGACAGAAAGAAAAAGAAATCAGGGACGTCCCTGGTAGTGCAGTGGTTAAGAATCTGCCTGCCAGTGCAGCGGACATGGGTTCAAGCCCTGGTCTGGGAAGATCCCACATGCCATGGTGCAGCTAAACCCGTGTGACACAACTGCTGAGCCTGAGCTCTAGAGCTCGCGAGCCACAACTACTGAGCCCACATGCCACAACTACTGAAGCCCGTGCGCCTAGAGCCTGTGCTCCACAACAAGAGAAGCCACCGCAAGGAGAAGCCCGCGTACCGCAACGAAGAGTAGCCCCCGCTCACCACAACTAGAGAAAGCCCATGCGCAGCAACGAAGACCCAACACAGCCAAAAATAAATAAGTAAATAAATTTTAAAAAAAGAAATCAGGGGCTTGATCCTGATTTCAACCATGGTAGAATTTGGGCCAAAACTGTGCAATGAACAAAGAGGGGCACCGTATAACACTAAAGGCTTCAGTTTGCAGAGCACATGCAATCATCGTGGTTAAGTCTGCACCAGACATCAAACATGGAGAAAACTTCAAGAAGCAGAGACCACACATGGGGCAGGAGGCATGGAGAGAAACATACTGGTTCCAAACACAAGGACAGCCACTCTCTATCTGAGACATGCCAAGGGGGCACGTGAAATATGCCCCCAACATACCAGACCTTGTACCACAATGGCTTTGTTTCCAGAATGCATGGAACATTTATGAAAGTTGACATAGATTCTTTTACAAAGAAAGCCTCTTTAAGGTTCCATAACATGGAAATGTGCAAACGACATTCTGTCACCGCAATGCAATAAAACTCGACGTTAACCATAAGATAAAGAGCACAAAGGCCTTTCAGCTTGGGAAATTACAGCATTAAACTCTATTCAGTAAGTTCCTGGGTGAAAGGAAATATATAAAGCAAAATTGCGTAATTTCTAGAATATGATGATAATGAAAATAAATACATCTATCTTGGGGATGCACATACAGCTGTGGTTATGGCCTTGAAATAAAAAGCAGTGAATGAATTCAACATCCAACACAAAATGCTGGATAAGACAGTCCAGTAAACTGGCTGAGAGCAGAGTGAAGAAATGAGATCAGAGGAGGAAATTCATGAATTAGAACAGAGGAAAGCAACAGAACTAATAAACATATGAAATCCTGATTCTTAGGGGAAAATTCCGGTGGGCAAACCACATTCTAACGTAATTATGAGAGAGAGAGAGAGAGCACACAAGGACACAAAATAAAACATGACAAAGGGGAAATAACTAACAAAACAGAGCCTGTTAAAAAAAAATCATTAGAAGCCACTTTTTACATTGCTGTGCAAATAAGTGTGCACCTGGATTAAAAAAAGGGTACTTTTCTAGGAAAATATAATTATCCAGACTGACCCAGTAGACACATAAAGTGTAAACAGACCAATTTCTATTGAAACAGATAGAAAAATCTCCAAACCTATATAGCTTCACAGGAGGATTCTATCAAATCTCAAATAACGTATAATCTCAATGCTACTTAAATTATTCTAGAGCGTAGAAAAAGATGGAAACATTAAGATTATTCAATAAAAGAAAACTGCACACCAGTCTCACCTAGGAATAGTGCTGGAAAATTCCTAAATAAAATGTTAGTAAAAAAGGTGAGTAAAAGAGAACCTTTTAAAAAATGGTCTTGGGACAACTGGATAGCCGAATTGGGAAAAATTCCTGTCTCTTCCATGTTTCTTCTTTACTCTCATACTGCTGCCATACTCACAACACTTCTGACACCAGATGTGTGGGGTGTTCCCACACCAAGCAATTCCGTGCGACACCTGCTGGGTGTCCTACAATTTAATTCAATTCTGACACCATCTACCTGGAGAGGGCATCAGATCCCACAGGGTAAGGGCTCAGTCCTACAAAACTGCTCCCACCCCACTTCAGACACCAGTCCCAAGTCCAGGTTGTCACCTGTGCTTCTGACCGATTGACTATAAATCTGAGGTTCCTAAGATCCCCTTCTCAGGCTTAATTAATTTCCTAGAGCAGCTCACAGAACTCAGGGAAACACTTACATTTACCAGTATATTGAAGGATATGATGCAGATTAACAGCCTGATGAAGAGATGAATAGAGTGAGGTATGGGGGGTCCTGAGGGCAGGAGCTTCGTCCTTGTGGAGTTGGGGGGTGTCACCCTCCCAGTACGTGCATGTTCCCTGAACCCCATAGTTTTGAGATTTTTATGGAGACTTCCTCACATAGGCATGATCAATTATCAATTCCATTTCCAGCCCATCTCCCTTCTCAAGAGAATGGAGGGTGGGGCTGAAATTCCAAACTTCTAACAGTGGCTTAGTCTTTCTGGTGAACAGCCCCATTCAGGAGCTCACCCAGAGTCCTCTCTTGGGAATAAAAGACACTCCTCTCACCCAGGAAATTCCATGGTTTCAGGAACTGGGGGCAGAGACCAATATATATTTTCTATTATCTCACTATAGTCATTTGGAAAAAGAGAAAATTTAATTGATATCTTTTATCAGATACCAGCCTATATTTCAAGTGGCTCTAGATAGGTAGTTACCACAGGTATTGGAAGAAAACACAGATAAATTCTTTTATAATCTGCAGGTGGGAAAAATTATGATTCAAAACCCAAAAGCAACATAAGAAAAGATGAATAAACTCAGTTGCATTAGTAAGAAAAAAAAAAAACCTTTCATATGAATGGGAAAACACCATAAGCAAGTAAAAGAACAAGTAATACCAGGAAAAGGGCCAGTGGTTAAGACTCCACGCTGCCACTGCAGGGGGCACAGTTTCAATCCCTGGTCCGGGAACTAAGATCCTTCATGCTGCATGGCACGGCCAAACAAACCAACCGGGAAAAAATAATTGCAATTTAAATTAGAAAGTTCTTTTCCCTAAAATATGAAGAGATAATAAAAATTAAAAGGAAAAGACGAAAAACCGAATAGAAAATGGGGAAGAGATGTGAACAGATAGTTTACAGAGAAATAAATGCAAACGGTCTTTTTTACTTGTATGAAAAAGTGTTCAACCTTTTATGTGTGAGAAATATAAATTAAAATTACCCTGAGATAACATTTCTCACTGCTTAGATTGGCAAAAACCCAGGTTTGACAGTACTCTCTCTTGGCGAGGTGAGGGAGAAGTACAGCCTCTGGAGGGGACAGACCTCATGGACCCCAGCTGACCCGGACTCAGCCATTCCACCTTGCCAAACTGACTCAGAAGACAACACCCCAAATAAAAACTGACTCAGAAGACAACGCCCCAAATAAAAACATGCTCATGGCATATGGAGACCCCATTTTAGTAGGTGTTTTTTGTTTGTTTGTTTGTTTGTTTTTTGCGGTATGTGGGCCTCTCACTGTGGTGGCCTCTCCTGTTGCGGAGCACAGGCTCCGGACGCGCAGGCTCAGCGGCCATGGCTCACGGGCCCAGCCGCTCCGTGGCATGTGGGATCTTCCCGGACCGGGGCACGAACCCGCGTCCCCTGCATCGGCAGGCGGACTCTCAACC
>RJWK010049527.1:0-16588 GCA_004363435.1 Platanista minor | reverse complement strand
AAAAAAAAAAAAAAAAAAAAAAAAAATTATCCTTGATTCTTCTAAATTGAAACAATTGCCCACTCCTCTTAACTCCCTTTCTGCCTTATCATGTAC
This sequence comes from Platanista minor, assembly GCA_004363435.1. Taxonomy (NCBI): domain Eukaryota; kingdom Metazoa; phylum Chordata; class Mammalia; order Artiodactyla; family Platanistidae; genus Platanista; species Platanista minor. Next base: position 16,492 of record RJWK010049527.1, on the reverse strand, counting down.
CAATCAGAGGCATATGTCATCTTCTACACTGACTTAGATTTTGTCACTGGTTGTTAAAGCTTTGAAAACACAACAGAACATTGTATTCTACACTACACTTAAGAACCCAGATTGAGTAAATAAATTTTGATTAAAGTGTTTTGTTCCAAACTGCAAATTTGAAAATTTTATGATTGTACAATTAATTCACTTCATAATTAAATTATTCTTTTGACTATTTTTTCCCTGGAGATTAATGAATTTCAACAGAAACCCATGCATAAATTTTGATAAACAGAGCATAGACGTTATGAGGGCAAAATCACCTGACCCAGGAACTCTGAGTTTTCGAGCTCTGCCTTTGGACTTTAACTCTACATTATCCTGAGGTCTACAGAACACCTTTTTCAGTTTCCTTACATGTGAAATAGGTGCAGCCTACTCCTCTGGGTTTTATGTTGTAACAATCAATTGGGTTATATGCTGTAATAATAGTGAACATTTCTTGAAGATTTCATTCATGCCAAGCATTGTTTAAATCTTCACAAATGTCAGCTGGTTGTATCCTCCCAGCAACACTTTGAGAAAAGTACTGTTATTATGTCATTACACATGAGAATAATTAAGCCCAAGAGAAGATTAGTAACTTGCCCATAGTCATTAGGCAGGCAAATGGCAGGGCCAAGTTTCATATTCATTCAGTCTGACTACAGAAGTATGTTTTTCTTTTCTTTTTTTTTTTTTTGCAGTACGCGGCGCTCTCACTGTTGTGGCCTCTCCCGTTGCGGAGCACAAGCTCCGGACGCGCAGGCTCATTGGCCATGGCTCACGGGCCCAGCCTCTCCGCGGCATGTGGGATCTTCCTGGACCGGGGCACGAAGCCGCGTCCCCTGCAGGTGAACTCTCAACCACTGCGCCACCAGGGAAGCCCCAGAAGTATGTTCTTAACCAGAACCACAGGTCTATTTATTCATAAAGATGCTTTGATATATCATTGTACAAATATTTGAAGTTCTTTATTTCTTTATGGTCTTTTGAAGGCCATGGCTAGTATCATAATACAACTTAGGAGCCTCAAATACATAATTGTGAAGTAGCTGGGATTTTTCTTGAATGGTGAAGTGGCTTCTCCCTCATTTTAATGGCATTGCCCCTTAACTTCTTTATTCATACTCATTGTTTACTCATATACCTTGTTCAATGCTTGTTTCCTTTTTCAGTAATAAACTAAAGCTCAAGAAACTCAAGTTTGATCATTATTTGTGCCAGTTTGCAAACTCAAATACTCTGTGGTTGGATCCAGGTGAGCCCCTTGTAATTCATTTCAACTCCATTTGTGTGCAGCTCTGTTTTATGTAATTTAGTTTTAAATAAAAATTCATGGGACCTGTGCTCATTGGATTATAATTTTATTACAGAGAACCCCACAACTGAAAAAATTAATTTGAGAAGAATAGCAAGCAGCATATCTCCAAAGCTAATATTTTGGCCTAAGATCCAATCTTATAAGTCCAACTCTCAACCAGAATTCCCTACTTGGATAGCCCAACATAACTGAAAAAGACCCACGTTCAAAATTATGCTCAGTATTTTTATTTCTTTCCTTCTTCCACCCCCATTACTTTTTTTTTTTTTCCAACCTTTGAAACCTTAGGCACTTAAATTCTCTCTCATCTTGGATCACAGAATCATAGAATTTATATATTCAAGGAATCATAGAGATAATCTAGTCCAAACTGAAGTAGGAAAACCAGGCTTTTAATTATCTAATTATTTATTCATTTTACAATATCTGCAATAATAAGAGATTTTACATTTTTCTCTCCCATTCTATATCTGCTGCCTTTATCATAAGATCATCACTTTATTTCTCACAAAGATATTACTGCAGTGGATATATGATTAAAAGATTTTAGCTCTCGTTTAAGTTATTTTTTTTAAGTCTTTATTGAATTTGTTACAATATTGCTTCTGTTTTATGTTTTGTTTTTTTGGCCACAAGGCATGTGAGATCTTAGCTCCCCTACCAGGTGTTGAACCCACACCCCCTGCATTGGAAAGCAAAGTCTTAACCACTGGACCACCAGAGAAGTCCCTCTTTTCAGTTATGAAAATAAAGTGATATGTAATATTTTCATCCTGTAAGTATATGGCTTATTAATTTTCACAAACGTTGAATCTAAGGTTATATCAAAAGTGATGCTATGTGCAATCTTCTTTTTTATATGGGAAATATAAAGTGATACAAAAGACCTAGCTACAAACATTCATTAAATGAGATGGAAATTATAATTTGAATGATTACAAGAACAAGATTTTAGCTGTGCACACTTAACCCAGACTGTAAAGTTATGATAAAATGATAGGTGATAAGATTAATACGAATGTAAAATTAAATAGAGAATTCCATTAACAAAATCAGGCAGTAAAAGGTACGAGGGATATTCTTGGAGAGAAGGCATTGGGTGAGCAGGCAGAAACTGGCCATAAGGAGAGACCCTTGTTCACCAGCAGCTTAATTAGGAAGGACTGTCCAACTCCCTAGTATTGGTCTCAAGCCTCCAAATCAGTAAGTAGATTTACTACAGCCAATCAGACTTGGTGATCCTCATCCTTTTGGTTGGGTGAGTAAATTCCTAATCTCAAAATGTAGAAACGAATCTATGATTGATAATTTTCTATATGTTCTCATTTTATAAGCAGAAAACAATTTGGAGTCATTTTGGAATTTTATGTATGCTCTATGTTTTAGGCCTTTTTGTTTATTTAAAAAACAAGATAACTTAATTAACTATACTTATAAGTTTGACTTATTAAGGTGATTAAGTGCTTTGAAAGATTTTGCCTATTGGATTTATATGTATACCATGTAAAGTATTTGAAGTACTTGAGAAGATTAGTAATATTGAATTAATAGACATAATTTGAAATGCTTACTAAAATTGATTAATTAACTTTAAAATGGGATTGTTTGAATAGTATTTAATCATTTAGCTGAAGACTTAATGGAACATTTAGAAATGAGTAAAAATATTTTCTTATTCTTTTACAGAGCAAGAAAATTGGCTTAAAATTACAAAGAAAATAAAGCATTTTAAATTTGCTGGTTTAAAAATGAATATTGATTGAATCTATAATAATTAAAACATAAAATATGCCAAATAAGGATCTCTTTGTGTATAGTGTACTCCATTAAAAATATAAAATAAAGTTTAATTATAAACTGATTAAAAAACATGACCCTCAGACGAATATAAAAGGCCAGCATGTCAAAGATTTTATTTAACTCATTAAATGATGAGGGAATGAATCAGATGTTATGACTGATTCAAAGAGCATTTGAGAATCTAAGTATACTTAGGTAGTGTTATGGATAAGATCGATGGGTTAGATACAAAGAAGGTTAATATCCAACAGGGCCTTATACTTTTGGAATTAACTGTTACACCAATAAAAAAGTTATTTCCATCTTCATTGAACAAAAACCTGCAAGTTAAAATAACTTCTCTAAATCTGGATTGTTGATGAGTAATAAATAGTGATTTGAGCTAAATAAATTCCCCTAGATAAAACTTCTGTGTCTTTTCCTGCATGTGACATTGAAAGCATCCCAGCCCAAATGGTAGCCTTGTTTCTAAGATTCAGATAATTTTTCTGACAACCTCTAAAAATCTCTGAAGATTATCACAATAATTACAAAAAGGCTGGTATCATTAGATTGGACATGATTATAGGGAGGTACAGCAGGTTTGTTAATTAACCATACAGGCCTCTTTGAGCTTTGTGCAAATCTAGGACAACTATTAAGGCCACGATATTAACTATTATCACAAAGTCTTCATAAAAACTCTTGGATTGAATTTTAGCTTCTATTATTTACAATTCTATCCCCAAAGTAGGAAAAACTAAAGCCCAAGACCATATTTCATCTGTAGAACCTCTAACTTTAGAGGAATTCCTGCCAGGAGGTGACCCTCCTCAGAACCTATAAAATTGGGTGCCTGTAAGCCAGGAACCAAGACAGTTTGGGGTAAGAATTCCTAAGAAATGGTTCTAAACACAAATCACTTCTTTTCTTAATAGTGACTTTGTCATGTGTGATGAAATGAGAATCCTTCTCAAATACAATGCTCCCCATAAGCCTTGGTTGCACAATTGATTTGGCCAATTATATCCTAGTAAAAAGGAGGACAGATCTTATTGAATGTGTGTGAAGAAATCTATTACCATGAAAACAAGGGAGACTCAATAAAAGTATCTGTTTCTGAATTCTAATTAGGTCAGTTTGACTCAAGTATCATTAAAAAATATTTCATTTCACTTTCTAAACACATAGTCTGCTAAACAGAGGGTTAGACATGGCTGAAGAAGAAAAAGTTTTCTCAAATATCTATAAATAATAGACTATTTAAAATAATGCCAAATGACCAACAAATAATGACAAGTAAATCTTCCTCCTTAGTTTATTCAGTCCTGCTTCCAATGGATCTTGGGTCAGCAGTCTACTCCCATAAAGTACATCTGCTTCCAGTCTGAGAATAGTCCAAGAAATCCTAATGCAGGTCACCATGGCCACCTGAAAGTTGTCGAAGTGATATCAATATGAAAACCTGTGCTGGAGAGCCTGTTTAATTAAGCACTAAGTTATTGGGCACCTGGATAATTTCCAAGTAGACTGAATATCAAAACATCAGTTATTAAGCATAATTTTAAGTTTGCATATATTTTCTTTTTATCTTTCTATGCAATATAGCGTTTTTGTTTTGTGGCCATGTTAATGAGCATGTTCAAGGTTCTCACTTTAAGAAGGCATAAAAAACACTCTGCACCCCTTGCACCTGCTAATTCTGTATTCTATAGAGTTCGTTCAGTTATTTCTACTTTGTTTCTTATTACACCAATCTTCTGTTATAGTTAATAACTTTTTATATTAAATTCTCTCAGTTCAAATAACTGTGTGGCTTTCTCTAACTTGATAGGACCCCGGCTGATATAGTGCTGTTAAATAATTATTTGTAAAATGAATTAATAAATCCATTCCTTTAGATTCTAGGTATTTAGAGTTTAATGATGATTAGGAATTAATTCTATCTTAATGAAATGATTGTAAAAAGAATTTACAATCTAGATGAAGATTTTCAAGAGATTTAAATTTGTTGCTCCCAAGACACCAGTTTAAGAAGGACACAAAAGGAAATTCAGGTGACTGAGCCCTTGCTAGCATAAAATAATCACTGAAATCTTAGCAAGCTCCAGTCCCAACACTCCATTCTTCACTTTCAATACACATACATGTACACACACACTGCCATACCACTATTCAACAAAAATTTCTATTTCCTGCAGTATAGAAAAAAATGTGATTCTACATTCTCTTTTGTAAAATCTCTCAGCTATTATAATTCCTTTACTCCTGTATATTTTTAATGAACTTTTCCCTGGCTATTAAAACAATATAGGCTTATTGTAGAATGTTTGAAAAATATTCATATAAAGAAATTAAAAGTCATATATAAACTCATGATTAAGAGGTAACTCATGTTACCGTTTTGTGTTATTTCCTCTGTGTGTAATTAGACTGGTCATGGGTTTGCACCTGTTGCTGCTCCTGCCACAACAGATGCTCTGATTTATCCAAGGCTTCAGTTAAGTGTGGCCAAGAGGCTATCACGCTGACACAGCTGATGGGCAAGCTGTTGTCACCTTTCCCTTGAACTATTTTCTTGATCTATCTATAATGCTGCTACCACAGGCATGATGGAATCTCAGGCTACTAGAAATAGTTTGTTGTTTGATTCTTATGTTTAATAACTCAGAGAGAAATTTCAGGGGAAAATAGTGTGGATCCCCTTCAATCCCACAGGAGTAAATTTCTACCTTATTCAACTTTCTTCATTTACAAACAAAACTGTAACAATAGAAGTTAGTATACAGAGAGTTAAAGCGTAAAAATAATAAGTATGAACTAACTCAGAGATAAAAGGGATACACATGGAATGAAGAAATAGAAGAAAACTTCATGACTATGGATTTTCTTTTTTTTTTTTTTGGCCATACCATGTGGCATGTGAGTTCCCTGACCAGGAATGGAACCCTTGCTCCCTGCATTGGAAGCATGGAGTCTTAACCACTGGCCCACCAGGGAAGTCCAGTGAGTGGGGATTTATCTGAGCCTTATAGGAAGGCTTGAATTAATAAGCAGAGAGGTGTGGGAGAGAGACTGACAAAAGTACAGAGGAAGAAATGTACAAGAATTCTTATAAGGATAATCAAAAATTTTATGTGACCTCATAATGATATATATAATTCAACTGAAGCATTTTTCCATTTCTGAAATAAATTATTAATACTTCCAGTAATACTTTAACTATATGCACAGCAAAATGGGTTGATTAGTTTTTACAGCCATGACCAGTGAGACAAAAATATACAAGAATTCTAATTATTGTCAAATTACTTTCCTCTTTAGTTTCATGGCCAACCCTAAATGAGACAATTCTTCTCTGATTTAAAAAAGGACAAAGTTTTAAACATTACAAATTTAAAACTCCTAGAAGAAAACACAGGGGACAAGTTTTGTGTATCAATAATTGGACTTGACAATGATTTCTTGGATATGACACCAAAAGTACAGGCAACAAAAGCAAACATATACAAAAGGGACTACATATATCAGAGTTTAAAACTTTTGTGCATGCATTCAGAGACACAATTAACAAAGGCAATCCATGGAACTGGAGAAAATATTTGCAAATCATATATTTGATAAGGGGTTAATATCGCAAATATATAAAGAAACATGACTTCACAAAATTCAAATAACCTAATTTGGGCAAAGGACTTAAATAAAAATTTCTCCAAACAATATATACATGTCCAAAAAGCATATGAAAAGGTGCTCTAGATCACTAATTAAGAGAGAATTGCAAATTGAAATCACAATAGAATATCACCTCGTACCCATTAGCATGGCTGCTATTAAAACATTTACATTTTAAATTAAAAAAATAGAAAATAAGTGTTGGCAAGTATTATTCACTGTTTGAGATTGTAAAATGGTGCGATTACTATGGAAAATAGTATAGAGTTTCCTCAAAAAATTAAAAATAGCACTATTATATTATACAGGAATCCCACTTCTGGGTGTATATCCAAAAAATTGAAAGCAGAATCTTGAAGAGATATCTGCACACCTATGTTCATAATAGCACTGTTCACAATAGCAAAGAGTTGGAAAGAAATGGAAGCAGCACAAATGTCCATTGACAAAAGAATGAGTAAAGAAAATGTGTCATATTCATACAATGAACTGTTATTCAGCCTTAAAAAGGAAGGAAATCCTGACAGATGCTACAATGTGGTTAAGCCTTGAAGACTTTATGATAAGTGAAATAAGCCAGTCACACATAGACAAATACTAAATGGTTACACTAGTATAAGATATCTAAAGTAGATAAGTTCATAGAGATGAAAAGTATAATGATGATTACCAAGGATTGGAGGGAAAAAGGAGTCATTGTTAATGGATATAGAGTTTCAGATTTGTAAGATGAAAAAAAAAAAAACCTAGAGTTTTGTTCACTACAATGTGGATATATTTAATATTACTGAACTATATAGTTTAAAATGGTTAAGCTTCATGTTACCCCAACAAAATAAATGAAAAAAAACTCACAAATTTAGTGACTTGTAAGTGGCCTTATATATTCGTAATCCAAGCTCCACCTTTTAGAGATGATAGAATATAGACACCAAAAGGTGGGCAACCTGTCTCAGATCATCCAAGCTGCTGGGGAGGAGAGTCAGAATGGAAACAATGTCTCCCAGCACACCATGTCATAGGTGTCTACTTTTGCCAACTTGATCCACTAGTGGTTCTTGGACAGTCTTTACATATAGGAGTGAAAGTCTAACTCTCCTGATGGTTAATGATGGATGAATATATGATGTGAAAGAAAAGAGGGTAGACATTGACTCAGTGTACGCTATTTATTTAAAGGGAAATGAGTATTTTTACTCCATTCAAACTCTAAGACAACACTGGCATGATATTTTTTTCATCATATATTTATATTAAGTACTGTCACTGCTTAGAGTCTTTTGGCTATAGTAAATGTTTTATTTGGTCTTTTGGTTTATAAATGTAAATATTCAGATAACCATCATCATTACCACCTTTTATTGCAAGATTAAACAGATCTAAACACTTCTTTGTAGATAACCTCTGGTATGCAGAACACACACACACACATAACGTCTGATAAAATATTTATTTCAATCCTAAGTAATGTCAAACTCTCTAAACTGAGTTAGAAATGCTAACATAGTGAGATGAAGAGAATTAGAATTGTACCCATCATTTCCACAAATCAGGTGCCGTTCTCAAAGCTTTGCTGCTCTTTTGCATACCTGACCAAGGACACTGACACTGTGAGGTGCATGGAAAAAAGGTCAGGATGTGACTGAAGGGGAGAGAGGTAGAAGTCTGAGTGGGATTAAGTATTGGAGTTAAAAATGGTCCAGAAGAACTAGGAAGCTCAGGTGGAATCAGATTCACAATACAGAGTAAATATTCACTTTTGAATCTCTTATTGCACAAGGGACACAAGCCAAACCTTGTGCTACTAGCTAAAGTTACAGAAATAGGTAAAACTACTCAGTCCACAAAAGTTGGAAAAGTCAGAAATTCAAGCTCACTTTAAGGTCACTGTTAATTTCTGATTACAGAGAACTTTTAGAAACAAAATTATGAAGTAGTCCACTTGAGATTATCAACATGGACAGAACAAGATAAATAAAAGAGGAACAACATTTTAAAATGAGAAGTTGGGAGAGTATGGTTCCTTTGTTGTGAGCTACTTTAAGAATTACAATTTGGTGAGCAAAGTAACAATAAGGAAGATAGTTCAGAGAGCAATTGTCATTGAGACAGGAAGTATAACATCAATTCATCATCCACTGCAGACATGGCCCCCGCACGGGAGAAAAAAGAGCTGCAGCAAAGGTCAAAGAGCAAGACAGAAACATTCTCTTAAATTACTAGAAGAAGTTGAATTGTCACAAGGGTGATGGCTAGATGTGAACTTCATTATTATAAAAGAAAAAAGGGACATAGGATGTCAGCCATGTCACACGTGACAGCCTAGCATTAGTTTCACCCAATTTGATTGTCATCCCTGGACTTAATATAAGCTGATGAATCATCTGTCACCAAGTCAGAAATAGAAATGGAAGTAGGAAGACAGTGTTTTAAGTAAATTTAAAGAACCATTGTTTCATAAACGACATATCAGTATAGAAATGCTTCAGTGCCATTAGGATTAACAAAGAGCGTGATCTCCATGGTCACCACTGTTTCAAAAATTCCTGAATGAACAGCTCCTCTCTGAGCAGCTTATGGCAGCCACCACCTTACTACTGAAGTTGTTCATGGTTATGACTGTACTTTGTTTACACAGTATTTTCAAAGATCTTCAATTATTTTAATGGACTGCGGGCCATATTCTGACTAAAGCATTGTTGTTAATATCATTACTAAGAATCTTTTCCTTGTATGGCTACAAAATAGAATAGAAAATGTAAACATCCCCCCAGGTAGAAGCCATGTGTTTTTGCCAGAGGTGAGACAATTACATTCACAATTCTTTCATTCATATATTAATCCACAAACATTTATGACTGACATTTTATGCCTTAGGTGTTTTGCTAGTTTCTGTGTGGAGATGCAAAGAAAAAAAATGTCATAGTCATAGTTCTTGAAAAGCCCACAGTACAGTGGACAAAATAAACTTTTTTCAAAGAGATAAGTATTTTCATAGAAGTTAAATAAAATGTTGGCAAAGAATGATGGAAAATAAAGGAGGGCAGTACTTACTGCCTGGGGAGACAGAAAAGTCTGCAGAGAGGAAGTGACATTTAAGCTGGGTCTTGGTGGAAACTTCTAAATGTTCAGAAAAAGTGGAAGGAGGGTATAGAGTCAAGACTATGGGCCCAGGTACAAAACTGGGGAAGGTTTACGAGAGTGAAAAGTCTGGCCAGGTAAGTTTCAAGCAGCCCGAGAACTTCCTATTTTATCCACAAGAAGGAAAGTTAAATTTTTAGTGAATACACACTAAGTTCTTTTGATTTTTTAAAATATTTTTTTATATTCAGATAAAAATTATAAATAAATACTATACAAAGCAATGACATTTTTTCTTTTCTTTGAATCTTGTGGCCAGAAATATTCAAGACAGGTTTGATACTGAGTGCAAGTTTTACCGAAATGACCGGCTGCCAATGCCAGATCCTAAACTTCTCTGATCTTTGAATACTGTTTAAAATAAGTCTTAACTTCTCCAAGATTGGATAATGCACATTTCAGGATGGGTATAAACCCATCTATGGAGGCTGATGTGTTTATCTACACTGCCTTTCCTTCCAGCACACTGAATGTTGGAAGCCATGTAATGATTTGACAAATTAGACATGAGGACAGGTAAAATTATACCACCAAATAGCTTTGCATACCAATGGCTACCCAATACAATGCTTTCCTTACCTTTTCCCACAAGGCTATGCATGTAACTAAAATTGGTTTTGGCATAACAAACCAGCCCAGAATGACAAAAGATACCAAGAGAACAAATCTTTAGATTTTGTAAAATTGAAGAGCTATGTTCACTGAAGTATGTTTTTACCCATTAAAATTCTTGCAAAAAAAAGATGCTGACTAGCACCATCCCAATGTTTTTCATAGTCTGATGTTAATATCTGCCAAAATTATACAAATACACTTTTTTGCTATAATTGGCATTAAAAGAGTAATATTCTTAAGAGAATCTAGAATGCTCTTTAATAGCTTTATCAGAAAATAAAATATATAGTTTCATTTCCCATATTCTAATACAATCTTATTTTTCTTTTTTCAGACACTCAGTTGAGCATATATGTAAAATATAATGATGCATGCCCTTTGCAAAGATAGCATTCAAAACAACAAATTTAATGTGAAACCAATAAGAAAAGTTAACATTTCTCATCTGTTTCTTACTTGTATTAGGAGAATTTCTTATGACTAACTTTTGCCCAAATCGTACCTTTTCATCCTTGAAACAAAGAATACTCAGCAGCATTTATAGAAACTCACAAGTAAACAAGTGTCATGTAACTAATCAACCATGTTTCCAGCTATGATTCCATTCTCAGTGAAAGGGGAAAAACTTCCTCCTGAATTTGAAACCCTCCTTTTACTTAGCATTTCTTGGAAATTAGAACAGACAGTTTGAGATCATGAATAATAACATAAAACAATAGAACCCTGTCATGTATAAACACAACTCAGGGGATGACAATCTCTGAATAATGCTTTGGAGACTTGTTTTCTCATTAGGACCTAAGTTATTTTTATAATTTCCTACAGGAACCATTTAGGACTGCACAAAGTTCAAAAGGAAAGCCAGCTAGTAAAGATACAGAAATTATTTCTGAGTTTACTCCTATGAAAGGATCTCTCTGGCGCCATTGTTATTTTAAGAGACAAATTGTTACTGTAGAGAAGAATCACGTCATATTAAAGTAAAGAAAATGAATCTAAAGAGATTTCATCATATATTAAAATGGTTTTGAAGAAATATTCTCTTCTGTAGGTTAATGATAAAACATTATTTAAAAAAAGTTAGACTCTACATTTTGTGAGCATTACTGCTTTATAGAGAAAATGAGAAAAGATAATTGAAAAGAAAATAAAAATGGTTAATTAGAAAATAACATCCCTGGTAGTTAGGGTTTTACACCCTCAAGCACTTTTCAAATACAAGTGAATCCTGTCTGATGTAGATAAGCAGATTCAGGATGGTTTCTGCACATGAGACCACACAGAATGTCAGTGACAAGGGCGAGAATTAAGAGTTCTCAACTCTTTTAGTTCCAATGGCCCAGCTTTCTACCAGCAACTCCTCATTCAAGAACTGATTTCAGGCAGGAAGTAAATACACATTCATAAAAATTTTAAGTGAGCTATGCCTTTGCCTTAAACTCTTTGATATAAAAGGGCTTTGTGCTTTTTTTTTGGAGAATGATACAGGTCCAAAGTAGGAAGGAACTTATTGTTTCAAATAACAATAAGAATGGAAATAGATTTGTTTCTCATTTCCTGAATTTTCTCAAATCCAGCTTTATCTTACTTGCCTGATTCCTTTCCTAATTTAGAAGAAAACTTCAATTTTATTTATAGTTTAATTCAGCTAAAATTAAATTAGTAGATAGGTCAATTTACCTCTGACACCACTTGCTTTCTGTTAGCTGTTAAGTGCTGTAGTAACACCAATTCCCATGGGGGATATTAAACCAAATTTGACTTATTATATTTTCCTCTGTGGAAAAGCTTACAATGCTTAAATGAAAGACAGTTTTAAGAAGATTTGAAAGAATATGGCACATGAAAATTGTGAGGTCAGAATTTCTATTGCTAAATCGAGATTGAAATTGATAAAAATGACATCTAAACAGCTTGAGAAGAAAAAAATATCAAATCCAACAGTCCAGAGCAAAAATTTCCCTCTGGAAATCTTGCTATTAACATTCAGAAGAGACCTGAATAGAAATTCAGGTAAAAGCAGAGGCTGTAATGGTGGAGAGAAAAAATCCTTATTGAAGTTTGCCTGCTAAATTGTCCTGAAATCTAGAAACTCACCTCTGTTCTCATTATTGCCATCGTGAAAAACTGTAAGGAGCAGTTAATACTGCTCACACCTTCATTGTTACATTAAAAATAGTAACACTGTTACAAATTAGCCGGCCCAGGTATTGAAGTTGGAATGCTCATAGGCTGACTTGGCAACTTCCATATCCCAAATGTAGAAATTAATCTTTGCCACTTAGGAAATTGCTGGGGAATATGTGCTTGGCAACAACCTCCTCCTGTTTACCACACACCTCTCAAAATGCTGTGATTTTATGTGCAATGAGAGGCTAAAATAATCCAAGAATTTTGGATTGATCCCAGCACCTAGGGAGCTCGGGCTGGAAATATAAGGAACATTGGACCAGAAAAGAACCTCAAAATTGCAGCTGAAGTCTGTAGTCTTGGCTTCTTTATGGAAAGGAGGCCATTATGAAGCAGTGTCATAGAAATAAAAATGAAACAAATAAATATTAATTACACATATGTAATAGACTCTTTATCCATCAATAGTATCCAGATTTTCATTATGGAATAAAGAGGACATGGTCTTCACATCTGGAATGTATGATGGTTTCGGAGGATGGAGAAGAAAGATAAGGAGGCCAAAATGATGCCAAGGTTTTTAAACATGGATATTGAAAAAATAGTGGTGACATCATCAGAAATAGTAAAATTTGGAATTGTAAATGGTTTGGAAGAGAAATGCAGTGTATTCAATTCAGATTTAATGAGCTCAAGGTAATAAACAGATACATTTATTAATACATTTATAAAAAGATATCTATTAGTATTTCAGTAGAATATTCCATAGGTAGGGGGAAATATGAAACCACAGCTTCAGTGAGTTTGAAGATAGCAGTGTGCATTTAAATTCTTGAAAACAGATGTGGTGAGTTTCACATGCATTTCTTTAAGGGTAGAAAGTAAATCAGTGTGGGACTAACCAGACTTTTGGAAGTAGCAGAATTATGAGTTCATAAATGAGTCAAATACAAACTGGACAAAGAGAAGTAATCAAATAAGCACAGTGTGATTTCATAGAGCCAAAGATATTCACAAATGTGTTCTTTAACTTTGTCTACTGAGTTTGAAGTAGGTGTGGGATCAGTGGATTCAAGAACCACTGATGGTTTTTGTTAGTGTAATTTCCGCTAAATGTTATGGATGAGAAATCAGATTTTAAAGAGTTAGGGAACAATAATAATGCCAAAATAATGTTAGTAGAAATAAACCACTAATAGGAGAAAGTTTGCAAGGAAGAAAATAGGATAGCAGAATGAAAGAAGGTTATAACAATACATAATTCTGCTTTTAAAAAGCATTTTTCCAATTTATTGTTTTGTTAATAGATGAAAAATGAAAAATTCGCTTGCAGCACAGAGATGAGCATGTGCTGGTCAAAGAGGAAACAATAGTAAACAATCTAGTAAACAATAAATATTAGACTTTATTTTTCCTTCTCCAGAGAAAGCTCTTTTTCCATTTCCTCATCTTACAGGGATGGGGGCCATCATGCCCTTCACTTTGCATAGCAAGATGTTTATTCTTCCACAATTTTTCATTAATATTTCCTTTACTACAATCTAAACTATTCACATACTACACATGATTCCTCGTCTGCCCTCCAGATTTCCAGGGGACCTTATCACTCCCTCATGTGACATCAGTTCCTCCACCAAGTCGCATTTGTTGTAGGCACTCATTTGCTTCATCTTTTAAAATGATTTCAACTCGTTTTTTTTCTAAAATGTACCTGTAAAGTAGTGTCTTCTTTAAAAATTGTGCATTATACTTTCCGATAGAATTCTGAATCATTCAACCTTTGCTACGTTCTTTGGTGGTTTTAAAAAAAGGGGTTGGGGCTTCCCTGGTGGCACAGTGGTTGAGAGTCCGCCTGCCGATGCAGGGGACGCGGGTTCGTGCCCCGGTCCGGAAAGATCCCACATGCCGCGGAGCAGCTGGGCCCGTGAGCCATGGCCGCTGAGCCTGCGCGTCCGGAGCCTGTGCTCCGCAACGGGAGAGGCCACAACAGTGAGAGGCCTGTGTACCGCAAAAAAAAAAAAAAAAAAGGGGTTGGCTTGCAATGTAACAGAGCAGAACATTCTCATACGACTTAAAGTAAAGGTAATTACATATGGAGAGACAAGGCCAAAGTGATAAAAATATACGGTTATCTTAATATAAGGACAACGGTTACAGCAGTCAAATCAGTGAAGGATATTATTGATATTTCCCTTTTCTAGCCTTTTGGAACAGACAGCTCCATGCTTTATTTTGCTGACAAGAGATAAATGTGCCATTCTAATGCCATTGTATAATTCCATGCCATTGGTTGAGACCACAGCCATATACTTTGAAAGCAAATGATCAAGTGGCAGAGTTCAAATTCAATTTTGAATTTGATTTACCTATTGCAAAAGTTAACAGTTTTCACCTAATTATAAAGCAAACCAAGATTGACTCTAAAGGAAGTAAGTAAAAGAGAGGAAATGGTAAAATTACTATTGGATGGCACACTAACATACTTAGAAATTTTATATATTTTTAATTATTATATATTCTTTAATTATATATCTTATATCTATTTATCTTGCTTTGGAGCCAAAACCAAATTCAATTGTCAGCATACATGTGTAATACATAATTTTAATAAGTGTATCAAATAATTGATCAAATTGCTCTGCCATAGTTCTGTCAGACCCAAGAGGACAAAGAGGAATTAAATTGTGCCAGGAATATTGTGTGTACATTAAGCAACTAAAAACTTTAACTACAGTGCATATCTTGAATATTTTATGGATGGTAACTCCTGTAAGTTTGCTATTAGAACAGAAGAAAAAGCCCATGTTTCAGAGAAAAATGATTAATTATTTTTTTCCATAATAGGTTACTTTGCCATTAATCTTACTGTACAGTTCAATTACCTGCAGGTGGTGCTTTGGTGTACTAGCATTTAAAATTAATGTTCTTGCAGTTTAAACAGATAATTGCTTAGTGAAAATTTCGGTCCAGAAGACAATATCTGTCAAATGATAGATAGCTATCTTAGAAGCATATTAAATTCCAAAATCATTAAACTGACCATTTCTTACAACTCTTTTTATATTCTATTGATAATAATATACTGTCTACATTCACAAATAACTGAAGTTAATTCCTTTAGAGGGCTGATTCCTTGGGTATTTAATAAGGAATTCAAAAGTCATGAAAAAAATGAAGTTAAAAATTTGTTTAGAAAATGAGAGTAACATATTTTCAAGATGTTTATCAGTATGGACACTCCACTATGAATTATATGTTCTATAAACAGTATTTAACTAAATAATGTTATGCTCATAGTATTAGAGGAAGGTCTACACTTAATGTTTAGTCTCCCTTGGAAATGTGAGATGCAAGACACAAGACATAGTGGGAGAACCTCACTGTGAAATATTCATAGACTTTGGAGTCAGAAAAGTAATACTCATCAACCCAGATCACCCAATTTTTTTTTTTAACATCTTTATTGGAGTATAATTGCTTTACAATGGTGTGTTAGCTTCTCCTGTATAACAAAGTGAATCAGCTATACATATACATATATTCCCATATCTCATCCCTCTTGCGTCTCCCTCCTACTCTCCCTATCCCACCCTTCTAGGTGGTCACAAAGCACCGAGGTGATCTTCCTGCACTATACACCTGTACTTTACATTTGATAGTATATATAAGCTCATGCCACACTGTCACTTCATCCCAGCTTACCCTTCCCCCTCCCCATGTCCACAAGTCCATTCTCTATGTCTGCATCTTTATTCCTGTCCTGCCGCTAGGTTCTTCAGAACCATTTTTTTTTTTTTTTTTTTTTAG